>JBCJKH010018640.1:0-32777 GCA_039877255.1 Loriculus beryllinus | reverse complement strand
AGGGAAATAACAGTGGAAGAGAATACGACCGCTCACCACCTGCCTACTGATACCTGGCCCAACCTGAGCAGTTATCTCGCCCTTCCATGTAACTGCCCCCAGTTTATATGCGAGGCATGATGAGCTCTCATACCCCTTTAGCTAGTTTGGGTCAGGTGTCCTGTCTCTGCTTCCTCTTGGCTTCCTCTCCTCCCTGGCAGAGCATGAGACTCAAGAAGTGCTTGGTCGGAGTAAACATTACTTAGCAACAAGTAAAAACATTGATGTTATCGACACTGTTCCCAGGCTGAAAATCAAAAACATAGTCCTGAACCAGCTACTAAGAAGAAAAAAATTACTGCTACTGTTGAACCCAGGACAATAATAGTAATTCAGATGAAACAAAAATGCTTTAGACTATGTTGGCTGTTGAACTTGATGAAAACATACAATATACCAAGTATTTCTTAGAATTAATGAGAGCTATGTGGTGTATGATTGTGGAGGGAAAGTGAGGGGTCATTGGAGACCGTGGCATGCTTCTTGTTTGCTGACATAATTGATATCCATAGTGTTTTACACTAGTATCATTGGCGAGGCTTTAATGTGCTAGAGCTTATGAATAGATGACATCAAATAATCCCTCTGCCTGCTCCTGCATCAATGCTTTCTTTACAGCAAATGTAGAACAGATGTTTTGCAGCTCTGGAAATAATGTATCTATAGATAATGAGGATGCCTTGAGGGTACAGTTAAAGATTGGATTCAGTCAAATATGGTAACTTTTGTTCTTCTTCTAGTTATCTTTGAAGTAAATGGTGCTAAATCTGGTTGAATGACCATCAATTTAAGTACTACCACAAATTGAAGTGTTCAGGTTTGTTAGAATAAAATCATTGGGCCTGCCTAACCCATAAGCCCTGTTTGTATGTTTATGCTGTGTAAAGTTAATAAACTTACTTAAAACTTGGTAAATGTATAATGATAATATCGAAGAATTTGAAAACTGAGCGTTGGTCCACATCTATCTGTTTGGTTAAATAACTTACAAATGTAGTTTAGTAATAATATGATACCCATAGGTAAAAAAGAAATAAAATTGTATTTCATGAGCACTCATTTTCTAAATTAAATCCTAGATTGTCATGCTGACTTTTCCTCAAAAGCTTATTAACAGCAACTATTAGCAAGCTAGTACTGAACAAATAATACTGTGTTGTGATACATTAAAATTGTTCAGAAGGAAACATTCTCTAAAATTATTTTAGTTTTATTATTAATTTTTTTTTTACTAAACTGTCTTTGCTGGTTACAGCTGAATAATTGGAAACAAGCTTTCTTCTTCATTTTTAATATCAAAAAACCATCTTTGTTAATCCAAACAAAAATTAAAACTCCTGCTGATTTCCTTATTGTGTATTAATATTATTAGAGGATATAAAAACCTACTGAATTACTACTTCTGTACTGTCTTTTGAAAATGTAATATCTAGTTCTGGGTAGTCCTTAATGTTAACAACAGCTGTTTGCTTTTTCTTAATGTAGTTCAACATAGTTATTTCAGTCCATTAGCATATCAGGTAAGATATGTTTTTGGGCCCATGTTTATTGCAATGTAAAGCTAATTAAACTAAGTCAAGATATTTTCTAGCAAGAATAAAATGAACAGCTTTCTCTTCTCCATAAAATCAGCTTGAGATGCATTTTTAACTAGTCATCCTAAATACAAAATGTACACTAAACTTTATTTCTAAAGTCGTTATTTTAGGAAATGGGTTATTTTGTTTTCTGATATATGCTTATTACTTGGAAAATAAGTTTACAAGATGCAAATTTACTTAATTTCATAATATGCCCTTTCAGGTCTCTGAATTCGGAGGAGCAACAGATTTCTGTCTACTGGAAGAATGCAGTGAAACTGCCAACATTTCTAGCTGGAATTATAAATTTAATATTCAACTTTAGTGTTACTAATTTCTTACTAAATAGTACCTCAAAGTAGAAGAAAAATGTATGGAAGTGCTAGAACAATCAGCAACTTAGAAGGAAGTCCCTCCAGGTCTCCTCGTTTGCCAAGATCCCCTCGCCTGGGCCATAGGCGAACAAGTAGTGGAGGAGGAGGAGGAACAGGTAAGACGTTATCAATGGAGAACATCCAGTCCCTTAATGCAGCCTATGCAACATCTGGACCAATGTATCTGAGTGACCATGAAGGTGTAGCTTCTACTACTTTCCCAAAGGGCACAATGACTCTTGGAAGGGCTACAAATCGAGCTATGTATGGTGGTCGAGTCACAGCTATGGGGAGCAGTCCTAATATTGCTTCAGCTGGACTTTCGCATACAGATGTCCTTTCTTACACTGATCAGCATGGAGGTCTAACCACATCTTCACACCATCACCACCATCAGGTTCCTTCTATGCTGAGACAGGTTAGGGATAGTACCATGTTAGACTTGCAGGCTCAGCTTAAGGAACTACAGAGGGAGAATGATCTTCTCAGAAAAGAACTAGACATTAAGGACAGCAAGCTGGGATCCTCCATGAATAGCATCAAAACTTTCTGGAGTCCTGAGCTGAAGAAAGAAAGAGTACTGAGGAAAGAAGAAGCAGCCAGAATGTCAGTTCTTAAAGAACAAATGAGGGTTTCCCATGAAGAAAATCAGGTAAGTAATTCTGAAAATTTTCCTGTTGATTTACAGTGAAGTACTTAATGTTTTGCTTATGGTACTGTATTGTGTGCTGGAATAAGTTTGTCATTTACAACAAGAATTTTATGTCTTGGTCTATCTGCCTCTGACTGATAAACAGTAGGAAAGCACATTAATAAGAAACAAATGGGGTTATAATTCCCTTCACGCAACATTATTTCACGTGACTGAGGAGAATATTTATTTTGTCACTATCCTTTTTCTTATTTTTGAGACTGTCTAGTGCTTTTATTTTAATTTTTTTTCCAGCAACAGTCTTCCTATACATAGCAACCTTCCCTCGAGAGGTAGATGAGGCACCTCTGCAAGCATAAATGAACATCCAGAAACATATTTTGTATGAGCTGTATAGGGACTTAGCTCTCTTTTAAAGTTAAAAGAAGGTATGATACTAAATCCCCATATGCAGCCTTCTGTATTTCTGTGTTACAGAATGAAGTGGAAGTTGTGTTTTCAGCAGTGTTTGAGACCTGTGTCTTAGAAAATAGGATCTCGTAAATATGAATTTCAGATACTTTTATTTACAACATAACAGTCTTTTCACTAAGTTATAAAAATATTAGAGTATTGTAATCTGGATGAATAGAGCTATAAGGTCAAGCTTTGAGACAATGCTATTACACAAAACTATACAAAACAGTGGCACAGAATAGATGGAAAAAAAAGCCCCCTCGTGTTGCTGTTTCCACACACTTTTTGACTGCTGGTCATATTTAAAGCTGCTCCTTTTAGACCATCTGTTAACTTTCCTCAGACAAAAACACAATCCTGTGTTTCTCTCACTTCCAGATTCCCAATTCCAACTTCTTTGCTGGCAAGCAGTAACAACTGCAGTTTTTAGTTTACTTCTGAGTTTCTAATCATCAGTGCTTCTCACCAGACTTACCGCCTCCTAGGCATCACATGAACCTAAATAGCTATGGGACTAACAAGCCTTACATCAGTTACTTAAGTGGGAAACTGACTGTATCTTGATCCAGAATTCAGTGAAGTGAAATGATTTATAATTTTCTTGTATAAGTTGTGTATTGAGACTGACAGCAATAATACTTAGTATTTATTTAGAGTAGATGCACTAGGATGCACCTGTTGTCAGAACCAATACCATCAGAAACAGTCCTGTGAAGGTTCTGCCATTCAAAAGCTTAATGGTTAGTAAGACTAGCAGTAGGAATATTTTAATATACACTGATTTTGCTAGCCTTTCTTACAGAAATGTTACATCAGAGTCTTGTGTTAGCATTTGGAATCTGAACTGGGTACTTAACTAATTTGGCAGGCGACAGTCTCTTATGTGTTTGTTTTGTGTGCGTGTGTTTTTCTTCAAAGCAATTTTCTCATCTTGAGGTGAAAGTAAGTGTGTAATTGTTCTGTGTCCTCCTATTCATTCATTTCATAGAATATTGTATCTTTTTATTTTTAAGAAGTGCTCTTATTTTCTTGTGTGTATCTTAACAGAAGACAAAAAAGAACGTATTTTAACTTACCTGTTTTTTTTAGCATGAATCCTTACTGCATAGTAAGTTAATATAAATATTGGGTAGCCCAGTATTCAACTGCTAACAATATCCAAAAGTTCATAGAATAGACTTAGTATACAGTAATACCTCCACCGATCCTTTATGGTTCAGCTACATTTCTGTCTGCTTAAGAACTCTCAGTGGACTTTTCTTTGAATTAACCCAGCTGATTTTGGGCCTGTATAAAATTCTAGTGACCGCAACCTTGTATAATAGTGAATCCCACAGCTTATCCTGTCATATGAAGAACCATTGCTTTTCATTTGGCTTTCACTAGGCTTTGGTGGCTTTTGCTAGGGTTTCCTGTTCCTTGTACTGGAAGAAATATTGGAAAATTGATGTTTGGTGCTGGACTTGATGTCACCTGTAATTTTCTTGGACACAATCATCACATCCCTCCATCAGCTTTTTTGCAGGCAGGAGAATTTCAGCACGTGTGATAGTTCCTTTCATGAAACTGGCATTCCTTTGATTCTTTTCTAAGTCTTTCTCAGATCTGTCACTTTTTTTTTTTTGAGATGAGGAGACCAAAACAGTTCATGTTTTTTTATAATACAGCTATAAAATGGGTTATGCATTGGTGTTACAGTGTTTGCCCTTTTGGTCTCTCCCAGCAATTCCTAACACTCAGGTTGTTCTTTTTAGCTTTGGATTATCTTCTTCTTTACTGCTACTGAGTACTGAGCTAATATTTTAATGTAAATGTTTATCATATCTGCAGAATTTCACTAGTGCTTATAATCAGTTTAGATCACAGCTTGAAGGTAGGGTTATAATAATCACTTGTCCATAACTTCACATAATCTCCCTTGAATTTCATCTGCTAGCCCTTGCCTGCCTCATAAAATCCTTATTTGCTTTTGGCTCTCATCTTTACTGCCCCAAGTTACATAAAATCATGAGGAAAATCAGTCATCTTACTGTTTACCCTGTTCTCTGGGTTGCTTAGGATATGTCAAGACAGCACAGAACCTATCCAGAAGTTCCAGCAAAACTCCACAGGGATTCTTCTGTTGGTTTTCTGACTTGACCATGTGTTTCTACAATTTTCTCTCTTGTAATCAAATGTTTACGCATGAAGGACTATTCCTCTTACCTTATTGCTGCTTAGTTTTCTTGTGAGCATTTGGTGAGAGCCTTTCTGAAAAAAATGGCTTTGGCAGTCCAAGTCTTATTCTTTCAAACAGCTAATTCCAATTATAATTATCGAAAAGCTATAAATTTGAAGGTAAAAATGGGGGTAGGATCTATTGCATCTACAGTAAAGATTGATAGTTTTATCTCTGTGTGCCTGACGATTACTGGTTTATGTAACTTCCTTTCTTAAATGAATTTTTTTTCTTACTTAAACACTTAAAACTGCTTTCAGATGGCCTGTACATGATGAAATAGTCTTATAGCCAACTTTGGAAACTTCCAACGGACAGGAGACTGTGGGGGGGAGGAGAGAAGAGAGAAATAAGCAGATTATAAGTTTGGTATTTTTATTGTGGCTTCTGGAAAAAATACCGAGAACTGTCAAAAGTTATTTGTAAGTTATAATAATTATTTGTATTTTTTTAAAGATCCTTGACTCTAAAATATAAGGGGTATACAAGGAGAAATAAAACTAACAATATGGATTTGGTAAGAATAATGTCAAGCAAGTCTGTCTTCAAACAGGCTTTATGCATAAGAGAAACAGTTATATTTTTACATTAGGAAAACTTTCTTTGTCTCAGATTTTCATTAGCAACCTGGTGGGAAGCATATGAGTTGAAATTGCTGTTGTATGAATGCCTGATTGGAAGACTGTGTTAAAGTGAAGTGTAATTATCAGTGATTCACACTGAAATACGAATGATTTCTAGTATGAGCTGGTAGGGATCAGTCATGTGTTTGAGGCTTTCATCAGTGTTCTGAATGATGGATGTCTGTTATGCACCCAGGTAATACCAAGCAAGGAATGGTTAAAATGTTCTGGAAAACACAATGAAAAATAAAATCAAATTTGGCAAATTGAAGAAGTAGCCTGATAAAGTAGGATGTATTTCAACAGAAAACTCATAAAATTAAACCATTTTAAAGCTAAAAGAAACCCATGAAGTTTATGGACAGCAAACTTGCAACAGTAAATATAACTTGGACATCTTTTGAAGGTTATTTTTCTTTTAAAAAATATATGCTTTGAGCACCTGTTCTTTGTTATGGGCCAAAGTTAGTTATCTTTTCCTTCTTCATACTGTGACATTTTCTCACAGGGTGATTAGTAATGTTCTATGTATGGATTGATTATATATATATATATATATATATAGGGGCAGAAGGACTCTAAATGCTTTTAACTGCAAAGTGATTCTTCATCTTGGAATCATCAACTTGCAAGATCTCAGCTTTTGTGTTTTGTTCCCACATACATAGTTATCCTCTCTAATTTTGCTTCAGTGTGTAATATAGAAGAGTTAATGTAGAGGGTTTCAATACACAGCAGAAGGCTAAGAGGTGGCAAGAACTGGGAGGACACAAGGAATTACTCAGCAGTATTCATACCCAGAATTGTTGCTTGTCTGTCAAAAACCGAGGGACAATTAGATTATCCATTTGGAGTAGGTGGTTCTAAGACAACATATTAATGTTTATCAGTTGACGTGCTGCTTTTATGAGATTATAATGTCATAATTAGATTTACTGTGACACTTACAAAATAAACTGTAAATTCAGTTGCACAAAATAATGCCCTTTTTCACTTATAAATGTCATTATTTAATACTACGTAATTAATACAAAATGAATGGCTGTGTGCAATGAACAGTGGTTCTTTCATTCATGACATAGTTATGTTGCTGGAAATAAATGGTGAGCTTGATCTTTATTTTTTTTCCTTACAGGAACCAGCATAATTTTCAATTGTTTAATGTGTACTTTGAAAACATTATAAATTTTGATCTTCTTTTGAAGTTTTGTTCTTGTCTTGATATTGCACGAGGTTGTTCCTGATTAATGAGATGAAGAGAAAGGATAGAAAGGGTAGTGAATGGTTCCTCTGAGAGGCTTATAGTTCTGAATACAAAATTATTTCCTGATTTTTTTTAATATATCTATAGCAATATGAATAACTCCTAGATACTTCAATTAACAGAACAGAGCTAATAAAATAATCGGTAGATAAAGGGTATAGGTATTCATGAATTCAGAACTGAGCAGCTACTCAATGTTATTTCACATGCTCTTGTTTTTTACTTTGATTTATGACAAGTAAAAGAGCAAATGAAAATAAGACGTACTGTGAAATTTTTTGTATTAATTAAACAATATTCCTAGTAAAATCTTGATCAGACTAATGTATACATTTTTGAAAACTGGAGGGAAAAAAACCCCCAATAATCCCAAATCAAACATACCAGATACTTATTTTGCTTTCTGATGCATCATACAAAACACACTCTTTTAGTTATCTTTCTCCCTGTGAAAGAATTAGTAAGGGGTATAATTTAATTTGCTGCTTTGCTGGTTTATCTGGGAACTACTCAGTGGACTTAATAATTTAAAATTATGTATATTATTTATATATAGTTGTAAAATTATATAGTTGAAAATCATTATGTATTAATATAAGTTATTGATGTATAGATATTTAAAGGAGCTGGCCACTTTTTAACTTTCCCTAATGGTTTCCCTGGCTGGGATCAACCCTGCATGCTTCCAAACTGGACAGGTCATTGCTTAGACTCTGCTGGCATCCTCTAAATGCAAGTCAAAGAAAGTTGAAGATCTGTTACTTCCTGCCTCTGTCTAATGAGGCAGGAAGTATGATTAATATTTTTTTTAGATACTTTGTTTATGCCTGTGGAAATCTGAAAGGCTGATCCTAGTGGAATATGCAGGTTGTTGCTAGCAATTGGGTCTTCAGTTTGAGTTCCCAGATAACCATTTTCTTCCTTAATATGTATGAAAGTATATATTTTTGGTGTATACTGGTTGCTATGTTGGATCCATCCCCTCCATGGCCTTATTTCTAAGTACCATAGGTGATCTGAGACGGTTTTGGGGACTATAAATACCTTTCAGTGTGTCTCATTGTTTCTGTGTAAATGTGTGCAACATCACAAATTTTGAAGCTTATTGTGAATATTTATGAAGTACAAGGTTACATACAAAAGGTAAAGCTGGTAACCTAAGAAATGGAAATGTTCTGTTTGGTTTACTATGCTTCATGGTATATTACCATGTTAATAAAATAATAAAAATATTAGCTGATAATTTTTAGTAAATGTCTTTTTCAAGGAAACATAATCAATTTAAATACTTTGAACTCAAATTTATAATATAGTACTTATGACCAGTGAAAGTCTCTTTTAAAGGTATTTTAATGCCAGTAGGTTCACTGCACTCATTCACCTTATTTTCTGTTTTTCACTGTATTGTTGCTTTTTGCTTTCATCAGCCTTTTTTAATATGTCTTATGTCTTAAAACCTGCATGCATGCTTCTTGCTTTTTAACTTTATTTTGGATGTTTTCACTTTTTTCTTTGTTTAAATTCATGTACATTGATGGAAATTTAGGTAAGTGCAAAATATTTCTTTTTTTTTAAATGAAACAAAATGCTTAAGCATTTGTATGTGTGGAATAGATTAAACATTCATCCTAGAGCAAAACTTCATTAGCTGAAGATGAAAGTATAATGAAATAAAAGTACATCAGTATTTCTTTTTTCTAAGTTTAAAAGGCTAAAATAGCAGGACTCTTCTGCTGGGGAATGACAGTATATAGGTAGTGTGACGCAGAATAAGCAAGTTGTGACAGAAGAGTGTGTTGTGGCATTTGTGCTGCTGTTACTGATGATCAGGGAAGGCTGTTAGCTCTGTGGTGGGGAGCGGAAAGAGATAAGGAGCTGGCCATTGTACTGTGGATATCTAAGGAAATTTTGAGGAAGCAATAACCCAGAAGTAATTAAGGGTGAAAAGGGAATGTAGTTACTTTTAACTGGTTTTTAATTTTAATTTTTATTTTTATTTTGTTTTACACACCATGGGATTTCAAATGTGAAAAAATTTGGTAAGTACTGAGCTAGAAAAAGAATAGGGGAAATGTGTCCCTGTAAGTGTACAAGTACTTGTTTAGTCTTGGCTGAAGTGTTTTGGTAGTGTTCTGGTTTAGATGATACGTATTCACACATTATATAGTAGAAACTAATAGTTTAAGCTGTATGGAAATTATATCACGTGTTAATAGTCATTTGGAAAGGATAATAATAGTTATCTTTTTGTGTGTTTTTGAGGTATAAAAGATCTGAGGAAAGAAAACATTGCTTTTTATAATTTTTTTTTTTACTGTTCACCCCAGTATTTGCAAAACAAGAAGCTGAATTGTGGCCTCTACGATGTGCTGTAACTGTCAGCTGAAGCTGAAGCAGTACTATTGTTGTATTTAAAAAAAAAGATCCTTTATTCATCATGTTGGAAATTGAAAGTTGTTGAGAAACTGTTTTAAACTTTTAAACTTAAAGGAATATGAGCAAACTACCTACTATAGTCAGTTGAGGGCACCTTCTTTTGGTGATCTTTTTTGGTGTGGGGTTTTTTTATTTTTTTTAAGCACAGGCTGTTGTCACTGGCACAATTGAGAATTACTGGAGTGGTAGCAATAACAAAAAAAAAGTTTAGTTGTATCTTCAAGTCTTACAATGAGTGTTGAATAATGAGTGTCAGTGAGTGTTCTTTATAAAGAAGCATAACAAGACCAGCCATGTTTTAAGGAAAGATGGATTGACTCTGTAGCTGAAACAGCTTTCCAGTAAAGGGTGTTTGGAACTGTATCGACTCAATGTGTTTAAAACTCTATGACTAAGAATTGTGTGTTCACCAGCTTTGAACATATTCATATCCTTAGCTAACATTTGATGGTATTTCCCCGAGATAGTGCAAAAAGTGCTACTGCTTCTGTTTTTTGCTGTTTTGCCCTGTGATGGTGGTTATCATCTGCTGTGTAAAACTTAAGTATTGCATGTAGAGTTTTGTGAAAGGCTGTAGGGTTTTACTACTTGATACTTTAGCTGAATTTAGTAATTTCATCCTGTTAAATGTCACGTCCAACTTCAGATGGGTACTGCTTTCTAAATTTCCCATTCTGATGTGCTTTGAAGCACAGTTCTGTTGTTCAACAGGGATTGTTTTGTTGCTGTGTGGGTGAAACCGTTTGTACAGAAGCCAGGATTCTGTCAGTATCTTGGAGATGATCAGTTACAAAATGTAGATCTAGCAGGAAATAATTTGGAATAAAATTGCCTTTTAAGTTATCCTTTCTTTAGGCTTGTAGCACTACTTGAAAGTATTCCTTCAATATATACTAGTAAGCCACACCTGAAGCGTGGCAGCCTCTGCTTTTTGCTTCTTGCTTCTTGCTGTCTTAAATTAGGGATCAGTCCAGAGCAGCCATTCTAGCAGGGTACTTTATGCTTTCATTAACGTAAAGTAGAGGGGAGAGAGGTGATAGTATTGTATATAAACAAGTTTGAGTTTTGTTAGAATTGGAGCTATTGGATACATCACATAGTAAACTACTTGACAACACAGGAACTTATTTTGAAAGGAAGGCTTACAAAGCATAAATAGTCTCCTGAGGAAGTTAACTAAACATTTGATCTCATGAATAATAGGGTTTCTTACAGGTATCATACATAATACATACAACTGTATCCTTGGTGAGTTTCTTTACTCATGATTGTGATGGAGCCTGCAGATGGTTTGTTTGGGTTATTTATTTATTTATTCATTCCTCTATTAGCTTCTGTAAACTGGTTTCTTTCCTGCTTTTAAACCTTGAGGCCTTATAGTTAATCTGAAAAAAACTGCTGGAAATGACTCTTCAGATTTTTCCATAATATGAGGCGGGGGAGAGAAATAGTAGGAAGTGCTGGGGAAAAAAGAGTACTAGAAAGAAAAACTCATTCCTTTCTCATTATGTATTTTTAGTCCTTACTATTTCAGACATTTCCCTTCATTTTGGTCTTTTCCTCTTGAAATTTGTAAGAACTGTCCCCGGTTTATCTATCAGATGGTTGATAATGCCATATTCTATTAGCCTGCATTAGGCAACTCTATCCTCTAGGCTGTTAATGGAAAACACAACCCTTTTGGCTGTGCTGCAAAGCATTATATTCTTTATTTTGCGCTTGTATAATTTGAAGATGAGCTTGCGTGACACTTCCTAACCTTTCTCTATGCTGCTATGTTTCTGAGTTCTTAAGATGCATTTCAGATTGTTGTGTTGGGGTGAGGGAAATGTTATGGTGGTGACTTAGCCTGTTGGTCACTGATTCGGATTTCTTCTGGATTTTTGCATGTCTAGGAGTTAGTTTGTTAATATCACATAGGGTCAGGTTCTGGCTTTACCTGTTGTTTCTTCTGTTAAAGGTGTCTAGTCATTCCCAACTATAGAACTGTGTATCTCCCTGGTGCCAGAGAATCAGTTGTAAAAGCTGTCATACTGAGAGATATGATTTGCTCTTTGAATTTATTGCTAGAATATATGCCTGTTGAGTTGGCAAAGAAACTAGCATTCAAGAGCCCTTGGTTTTTTTTTTTTTAAGAAGATAACTTTGGTTCAAATTGGATTATAAGTAGCAGGGGCAAATAGCTCTTGAAATTAGTAATTTCAGAATATTTGGCCTGTGGGATGAGGAAATGCTTTTTGAATTTCCTTAAGCATCTGCCACAATTTAGTTACTGGTCTTACTCTTGATGCTTGAAGATGATATACAAAGCTCGGAAAACGCATGCGAAAAGAAGGCAGTAGATTTCATGTGAAGTGCCCTTCAAAGCCTGAAGGGAAAGGAATAGGTGATGTTTTGGCCAAAAGCAAATTCCTGAGGCAAATAAATGTAAATATTTCCGTGTTAAAGATTCAGAGAACACTGAATTCTCATAAGGTTAAGCTCTATTCCAATTTCATCTGTAGTTGAATGAGAGAGTGAGGTCTCTACCACATCACATTTCTGTAGAAAAAAGCAAAGGTTAGAAGAAACTAGGAAAAAAGCATCATACACATTGGGATTCAAGCTTCAGAGCAGCAGCAAGACCTGAATGAAGGTCTGCTCTTTGCACAGACTTGGGTTTTCTGTTTGCCTACAGTATTAATTGTATGGGGCACACTTCTCACTGCAGAATCCATATTCAAATTGAAAGAAAACAAACATAAATAAGTAGGGAGTTATGCTTTAAGAATTAAATACTTTCTATGTATTTTGATTTAAATTATGTGAACTGATATTGTATAGTTCTTTCAATTTATACGTAGGAAGTCTGAAAGCATTAGTCCTGTTAGTGTGAATTGTTTCCTCTGTTTGATGCTGACTTCAGGTAGCTAATACATAAAATATAATGTTCCAAATACATTCAGTGAAGAAATGCCTAAATGCCGTGGTATGGTATTACTGCTGGATGCAGTAGAAGGTGGAGGTGAAGTGGTGGGTTGCTATGTAAGTCTTGCTATAACAAAACATTAATAAAATGTTTCAATCCAAACTTGAAAATGGCTGTTTGAAATCAGTGGTTTGTGATAAAAGCCAACTGGTCTATTAACATATATTTGCAATTATACATGTACATATGTATGCATAAAAAAAATATATATATATGTTGGGATATTCAGAAAGTTTTGCATTCATTCATCATATCAAATTCCTTCTCTATGTCATAAATTTGTACTGTTCTGAGTGACAGAAGCTAAGCTGTATCTGGTTTTTGGTACTCTGATCTTATAGAAAGCAGTGCTTCGCTGTGTGAGGTGGTGCCATCGATAGTGAAGTATAGAATGGAAAGTCAGAAGGAAGATTTTGTGAATTTACAAGAAAACAATTATCTTTGGGAATATTTTTGCTATGAATATTTTCCTTCATGTCACAGTGGTCTCAGAAGAAAATCGATGCAGTTGCAAACTCTATGTGAAAACTGATTGTTCCAGTACCTTTCTAGGTGTTTATTTCTCAGATGTGTTCAGTTGAGTAATTTTGTTTCCAAAAATGCAAGGTAGAATCTACTTTTTATTAGGTATATATGTATATTAAAAATATATTAAAATACTTGGTCCCATATTTATGAAGGTTTTCATGGCAAGTTGTGTTACACAGTGCTGTGTTACTAATATTACAGATGTTTTTAGCACATCTCAACTAAAACAAAAAACAAACCCAAGAAACAAACATAAAAAACCAAAGCAAAACATTTAAGAGAAGTAGCTTGGAAATAAGAAGGCATCTTTGCCTTACACCAAATTGGTCCCAACTTCTGTTAGCTTTCTGTGTGGTTATGTTTTTCCTTGCCTCCTCCATGCCACTGTCTTTATCTGCATTTGCTGCCTATATCTGCTAGTTTTGGAGAATGGGGTTCTTGTCTAGCTGGCGTTGTTTATTTCAGGGTTAGTTTTTCACCCCTCCTGTG
This sequence comes from Loriculus beryllinus, assembly GCA_039877255.1. Classification (NCBI taxonomy): domain Eukaryota; kingdom Metazoa; phylum Chordata; class Aves; order Psittaciformes; family Psittacidae; genus Loriculus; species Loriculus beryllinus. The sequence goes on along the minus strand of JBCJKH010018640.1, from coordinate 19,150 downwards.
GGTACTAGGTTATTAAAGATTTGTTAAATTTGCCATTGTAATTGTGCCTTTTTGAAAGAATATTCCATTGTGTGTGGAATTTCCATTTTTATGTTCTGATGAAGATTTGCTCAGTGCATTTCATGGCATTGTTTCATGTTTTGAGCATCCATTTGGAATTGATGATTCAGTTTGTAGAGTTTTGTTTAGAGACTGCTTCACTGAAGTTTCATTTATTTCAAATTTTACTCCTTGTCTCTTGTGACTGTTTCCCCACTATTTTAATACCAAAACCTGAATGTTTATCTGCTTTGACAAATGTGTGTGGCTCAATGTCTTTTGACCTTTGCCATCATCCTTCTGCAGGACTTTGGATCTTAGTGGGAAGGGTTGCAGAGCACTTGCAAAGTCACTTGATGTTTGAGCTAACCAGCAGTCTCACGCATTCTTCTCCTGCTGTCTTTCCCAGTTGTCATTAGAAGTTGTATGTCAGCCTAATGTGCTACATCAGGGACAGAATATTTGAATTTTTTCCACCTGGGTTAATTTTCTGCCCTCATCTAGCCATGTGATGGTGTAAAGCAGGCAGAGGTTTGAGTGGCCAAGAGCAGGAGATACAGATAGGATCTCAAATTCTGGCAGCAGCTCAGATTCTGCTGCTGAATCTCTACTACTGAGGCTTGACTGCCTCTGGCACTGAAGAAATTTCATGAAAGAATGCTTGAGAATCTGGATTACACTGCGGTCTTTGTGTTAGATAGACCTCAGCGGGTGCAGAGAATAATATTTAGATTACTTTAGGTATTCTGTACTTGCCTTCTCACATCATGAGAAGATGGTGAATAGTGATACTCTTGTGACTGTAGTGCACATCAAGATTTTCTATTGAGTTACATTCTTTTTGGCAAGTCGGTAGAGCATTTTAGTTCTGAATGTCATCTTTGGTGTTTGCTCAGAAAATTTTCTTTTCACATGTCCATAAATATTTTTTTTATTCAATTTTGACATAATCTGAAGGGTTGGGTTTTTTCAGTGGCTCGATTAAGATTAGTCTTTCCCATCTACTGTGGGAATATTTGGATGGTGGCTTCTTTTCTTTTTCCTTTTTTTTCCCTGGCTGAATAGTGTCTACAACAAAATTAATTCTTTCTGTTTTGATGGCTTATTTTCTCACTTTTTTTCTAGAAAAAAGTAATCCTCTGTCTTTGATAATTATCTTAACAGATGAGGTATTGTAAAATGTGCAGGAAGTTTTTAATGTGAAAAGCCTAGTAAGTATCTTTTATGAAGTATGGATTCTTTTCTTCTCATTTTATTGTTTAATTCTTTTTTTACCAGATGGTAGAAAATTCTGGAAAACACGTAACAGGGTTTGCTGCTGTTCTTGTTTTTAATTCAGCTCCAAAAGGCTACTGGGAGGATTATGTGCAATCAAAGAATGAGTCAGTTTGTATGAACTCCTTATTTATACCATTTACACATTGAGTATTACTCTGCCCTTTTCTCTTGTGCTGTTCAGCTGTGACTTTGCATTTTCTTTGATTTCTAAATATAAGGTCTGCAGTGTTTTGAGCTAGTAATTCTGCTCTCTGAAGTGTGGCTACACACTTGCTTTTCCCAGATAGACAACCTCACGCATTTAAATACCAAAAAATAACTTTCCTCTTCATTGATGCTTTGATTAGCGTGGTCATTAAAAGCTATCTTAACTTCTGTTTCACTGTGCAGGGGAAAGACTGTAACAGGCATAAGTCACATCTGAGAGGATAAAAAGCTTAGGTGTGAGGAGCCATGAAAGAAGGTGAGGTTTCCAGTTCCCCAGGCACTTATCTTCTCCTTTTGCCATTTAACTGTAGTCCATGAGTAGGTACATGTAATAGAGTGCTGTACTGCAGGATAAGTTTAACTGAAACAAGCAATTATTTTGCACACGGCTGTGGACATAAGGGAGGACTTTGTAAATATTTCTAAGCCATTATAATGAGCATAAAAATTGGTAAACTATTCAACTTTGAAAGTTATATTCTTTGTCTTATATCAAGATGTTGCTTAATCAAAATAGGCTTATTTTGCCCCCTTTACAATTCAGGAAAGAGGAACATCCCTTTCCCAATAATATGGAGCAAGTCAGATTGATTTTACCTCCTTTCATAAAAGAATACAAGGAAATAGATGATACCTCTTCAAGTTGTTAACCTGCTACTTATAGTATGAATTTTCAGATATACACAGGTCATTTAAATACTGAAATCAGGATTCACTTTTCTGGCAGGAAAGACTTAAAATCTGAACATTATAAACTATAGGTGAGGGGAAAGAAAATTTTGTTGCAAATTCTGGAAAAGCCAAAACAAGATTAAGTAAAAGCCAATCAAAAAGTGAACACCCACCAACAGTCTGAAAGACAATAACTGATATATAAAATAACAATGGCTTCAGATGTTCCTTTATTTGTTTTGAATACTAAGAAGTGTAATTGTTTAAGGTGCTGAACAGTTGCAGCAGACAAACATTTCTATTCTAAAATTATTCTGAAATGATGTAAGTTTAGGCTATAGATGTGAAGCAAGAGAACCCAAACAAAATCAGTAAAGAAGTGTTTTCCTTTGGAGATGGAGAAGTGGTTTTGCCTTTGCATGTGTATCTTGCATTTCTTATAGTTTTATAGGAGAATAGGGAAGGTAGATATCCTTGTGTCACCTGCAGAGCAAGCAGTGAATGTCAGATCAATACATTTGCAATAGATATTTGTTAGATACCTAAAGGCAGTGCAGACCGTAGCATTAAAGAGAACTTCAGGATGGTTAACTATGCTGTTTTAAAAAACACTTCTTTTATTTTCCTGTTAAATGTTAGCTCCAAGTTGATTGCTTTGACTCTGTAGATGAAACAGTGGGTAAATTACAATTTTGAATTGTTTTAGAAGAGAGAAGGTATCCTATGATACCAAATTTGGATGAAGCTTTCTTTCAAATAAGTTATTAATTTCTTTCAGATTTCAAGAAATTATACTGAAAAAAATGAGTTATGCTTCCATGAACTCATGTATTTGAGAATGATGTAGGGTTTTTTTTTTTCTTTTAATATTTTCCCATTTTCTGCCATTTTTCTTTTGGTTTCTTTTGCTCAGCTGTCTACTCTTTGAAGTGAATAGCATCCAAGCAATGTGTTAAGTGATTCTTAATACAGTCTTAGAGATTTCTGTAGCGCTATTCTGTTTTAGTTTACATTTTGCTTAGGCTGGGCAAAACCTGAATTATTTCAGGTTTTGATTTAGTTAGATTTGATTTAGTTTAGCAAACTAAAAGACCATAGTAATGTATTGGAAGTGGAGTGTTCTACTTCTTTGTACATTAATCTTTAAAAATAGTTTAGCTGTGCTGGACTGTTTAAGAAACAAACATTTGAGATGTCTATATTCCTGAGAATTGTGGGGGCTTAATTCTAGAAACAAAAACACCTGTACAGCAGTTAAAGAAGTTCATGCTCTGTTGTGTATGGGTAGCTGGTAATGCTGAATTAAAATGCTCTTTTGTTTTTTTCTTACCCTGTTGGATCTAGTGTAAATCTTAAATTTCAGAAACCTGTTGTCAAAGGTTTCATAGCTTCCAAGCATATGAATTGCATTCCTGCATTGGTTTTGAAAATGCGTCTCTGCCATCAGATCAAGTAATTTGCCTTCATCAGTCACAGAAAAGTATTCTATACTTCAGTGACTGAGGCTTTGATTTTTCTAGTGTGAAATACCCCATCAACTTTACATCAGCTCAGACTGAGTCCCACTATTTTTAGTTGCATGGATTCTTACTGTGCTGTAAGGGATTTCATGATTAAATGTCAGCAAAACTGAACCCAAATCTGACCTTTAAGGCACCTATAAATTTTACTGAATAAATATTCCCATTAATCTTTCACTAATATTATTCTGTATTTAAAAGTTCAGAATTTAACTCTTTTTTGCCATTGATTACCAGAATATAAACCAGGAGGTTTTATACCAGTAGAGTGCAAAACCAGTGATTGTGTCTAAAGGAATGCTTTTCTTGGTGGATCTGGTTACTTATTGTTAATATCCATTGTTTTCAGTTGTAGCTAGTGATCAGGAGTCATCCTGTACAGTAATGCTGTGCCTTTAGAGTGAAACTGAAAACATGCACTTTCAGTTCCCCTTTGTGTACTGTCAGTTCTAGTTCCTATTTTTGCACTTGGTAGTGAAGCTCTTCATGGTGAGCCTGTTTTGTAAGTTAAAACATGAATATGTTAATAAAGTATGAGTAACATTCTTATTTGCACTGAAATGGGCTGAAATAATAAGATAGGTCTTGTGATGCTTCTCAGAATATCATAGAAGTATGGAAGCAATCTTCAGATGTCTGTTCATTGAAATCTGGTTTTACTTTGGCTTTTTTGACTCTCAGTTATATTTAGTGCTCTTTGCTTCCATTAGATGGTTGGCAGCCTTTGGCAATTCCCGGATTCTTTGTGAGACTAAAAATGCCTTGTCACACAAAAGTAGTTTTAAGACTGACTCCTGCTTCCCATTGGGGAAACTAAGCTGTGTCGGTGGTTTGGGTATTTGTTTGGTTCACCTCCCCTCCCCAGTCTTGTGTAACATATCTGTTCTTAATCTCTAAACTGTTATGAGATAGAACATCTTGTTTTGTTGAAACTCTAAAGATTTTCTAAGTTTGTGTAAGAATATTAAATAGTGATTTGTGATTGGGTGGCTGCTATATAAAACAGCTGCAGAAAGTATAGATGGGAGTCATATTTTTGTAAGAAAATACAGACCCAGCTCTTTGGAGCTGGGCAAATATACAGAGCAGCAGCCATATTATGAAATGTGCAGATCTAAAATAGTCTTCCTCAGCAGAGACCAGTGAACACTTTGGGGCAGCAATGACACTGAGTATGTAGTCAGGCCCATGACGTATTCTAAAGGAGCCTGTGAAATGAACAGTTTATCTGCAGTTAAGCTTGTTAGTAACAGCAGCATCTGTGGAAGTTATGTGTGGATCTAAATATGCAAATGTGTAAAGCTACATTATGTGTGACATAATAGACAAAATGAACTATGTATAATCTGAAGGTAATTTCTAAAAAGAGTATCTTGAGGTTAAGAAGTAACTTCAGAGTTACCCTATTTTTTCTTTCCGGGCTTACATGTAGAAGTAACTGAAGTATGCTAGGAATGATCCCATCTCTGGCTTAGAAAAGTTACAGATAAGCACTCTTTATAAAGGCAAATCAAATTTCTACTCACAACACTGTAATTTAATAAAAGGATTATAAAGGATTATACAAAAAACCTTCAATTTTAAAATTTGAAGTTTTTTTTTTCTGAGAAAACTCTGAATTAATGAACTACAGCAAAATCTATAGGCTTAAATCTTGCAGCACTTCAGTATTTTCTGATTGTTAGTTTAACAGAAAACAGAAAAGTATTTAAAACTATTCCTTTGCTAGTACTGCCTTCTACCTGTGCATATAGGTGGAGTTTTATATACAGTAAGAATAAACTAACATAGCAAATGTGAAACAATGTGAATAAAAAAAGTTGGCTATGTTTATATGTAGTACGTTTATCAATACTGTAACTGCAGAAAATAAGACTGTTTCTGAAATGTTTTTTATTAAAACAGAAACCCCAAACAACCACCAAAAAACCAAGCATGAACAAACAAAAAAATCCCTAAATAAAACCACCAAAAGCTTGTGGGAAGAGTAAATTTTATTCCTTGGTGTTTCTTGGCCTACCTCATGACAGAGGCTGAAGGAGTAAAATCGTAGAATCATATTTAAAAAAGCCATATTTCTTAAAAAATAGTCTACTGTTAGTGTTTTGTCAGTGGAGAAATGGGATCATAAGGTATTAGAAAGGAGGGGAAAATGTAGCTGCCATACAGAAGTTCCCAGAACTACTTTTTTTTCTCAGGATTTGGTACAAACTCAGAGGTTTTCTGTAGCTCTCTATTGTTTTCTTGTGTCATAGGTATAGCCAGTTTCTTAATTGTATTATCACATTTTATTGAATCTGTCTTTTGGCGAATCAGTTAAGTAGTTAGGTTCTTGAAGAAATTAACTCAAATTTCTAAAATGATATTGTTAATGACATTTTAAGGTTGTGGATTAGATGGGAAGCACTGTAGTTAGATAAAATGCTGGTTACAGGTACATGGAGCACCACATTTGACTCTGTTCTAGCGCAGGAAAATCTGGTGAGGGCACATACTGGTGAAAGGGAACTTGATCCCAAGTGCTTAGTTTTTACTTCCAGAGATGCCAAGAAAGTGTAGGTGTCTTGATTAATGCCAGCATCAGGTGTACTGGGGACACAAGCACACTCCAGGCTCACTTGAGGGTAATATTAATTAGCACTGGCACACCTACTGTTCTGTCTTCAGTACCTAGTTGCTTTAGCCTGGGTGAGAATAGTGATTCATAAACCAGAATTTAATGACTGTATTAGAAAAATGGTTGTGAATATTAAAATTAATCCCTAATTTCCTCTATACCACAAAATAAGGAATGTTTCTGCAAATTTAGCTTTACATCTTGTATACTAATTTAACCCTTTTTAGAAATTGCAGTTTGATGTATTTTTTTAAAAAATACATAACTGACTTTTTCCAACATATTAATGTTAGAATGTTCATTTGGATGTTTCATTAGGTGGAGAAAGAGGTGTGTATTTGATGGGTTAAATCCCACGGTCCCAACTACTTTCTATTGGGTGAGGTCATGTCTACCACCAGGAAATTTTATCACCCAAACTTTTGTCACCTTTCAGCTGCCAACTTTGCTATGCTGCTGAAGCACGTGCTTGGCTGCTTTCACTGGCATCTCTTGTCACTGAGAGACACTGCACTGGCAAAGGCACTGAGTGGTGGTAGGAGCCCTGAGCTTACAGCTGCTGACATTGCTGGGTTACTGGAGTGCCTCCAGACTGGCATTTTGCCGGCAGCTGAATGTCAGTTGAGGGTTTGTGTCATTTGTGAAGGTGGTTTCCACGAAAGGGCTGGTTTTTGCCTGACTCTTTTTTGAGATACAGTGGAGGTGTGGCAAAAAGGGGGTGGTATCTTACCACAGAAATTGGCAGTATATGATCAGTCTACAATCCCAAAAGCAAGTGATCGTTTTGAACAGTTCCTACTGTCGTGGTTTAAACCCAGCCACACAGCTTGTTCACTCACTCAACCCCCCCTTTCTTGCCCTTCCCCTGCTCCCGGAGGGATGGGCAGGAGAATCAAAAGAATGCAACTCCACAGGTTGGGATAAGAACAGTTTAGTAACTCATTACTGCTACCGCAAATAGTAATAATGATTAAGGAAATAACAAGGGAAGAGCATAGAGCACCTCACCACCCATTGATAGATAACTCAACCCACCCTGCCCGACCAAGCACTGACTGATCCCTTCTCCATCCTCCCAGTGCCCTAGCCCTTCCAGGTAACTCTCATTTACATCCTGGGCATGACGTGCTGTGGTTTGGAGTACCTCTTTGGATAGTTTGGATCACGTGTCCTGTCCCTGCTTTCTCCTGGCCTTCCCTTCTCCCTGGCAGAGCATGAGACTCATGAAGTCCTTGGTCAGGGTAAACATCAGTATTATCAGCTCTGTTCCCAGGCTGAGTCAAAACACAGCTGCACTGGCTACAAAGAAGGAGAAAAATTGACTGCTACTGCTGAATCCAGGACACCTACTTAAAAAATGTTTGTAACATGATTGCAGAAGCATTTCTTATGAAAAACTAATGAAGCAATGAAATTGTGCTGTATTGTAGACGCACACCTGGAACTTAACTTATTCTGTCCTGAGACTATTTATATCATTCTTACTGCATGCTGAAGTTGGTGACAGAAACGCATGTATGGTTTAGGAAAAGCATGCCTGTCATTACAGTGGGGTATGTTTAGAGATGAGGCTTAATATTAATGAAATTACAAATATGCTCTAGTAAAGATGAGAGTTGAAAAACTGGAAACATGGGGCTGCGTGTGTAGGTTTTTTTTTTTTTTTGTTTTGTAATTTCTAAACCTTTTGTAACTGCTGCTTGTACCTTGGTAAAGAAAAAAACCCAAATCTAGTAACTGATAGTAGGGTAACATCTGGAATGTGAACAGTCTTGATACGTTCCTGCTTTCTTACTGTATTTAGTATGAACAGCCTGGATTTTCATTCCTTGAACTTGAGTTCTTGCTTGTCCAGCAATGCCAGTTTTGGCATAAGCAATGTGTTTTGATACCTCTTTTGTTGTGATAGAGAACAATATTAATTTTAAAATTAGGTTGTGCAAACTTGGACTTAATGCTTTGAAGTGAGATTGTGGAAAATCCCTAGGGAAATTGGGAGCAGATTTCACTAACTTTAGCAATTGAATCTGTGCTGTGACACTCTTTAAAGTCTTGCAAATCCTATCCTAAAGTAAAACATGAGTTTTGAAAAAGTGATTCAATATGCAGTCTATAGCACTCTTCAGTCCTGAAAATGTAGCAGTGTAGTAACCAGAAGGAAGAAAGTTGCTTGTTTGATTGCACGGTATATGGTAGTAGTGCTTTGTTCTCTTGCTGTTAAAATAATACTGAGAAAGTATGACCCAACTTCCCTTTTTTAATCACTAAAGATTAAAACTGTCTGGAAAATTATCTATACAAGACCCAAATATTTATTGGAGCCTTTGTTTATATATTTGTCTTTAAAAGCTTTTCTACTGTTATCCTTTCTAGTGATATTCTGAATTATCCTATAGAAACAATTTTGTAGGACTTTGTATTTTCTGTTTAAAGATATAAAACATGTACTTTGTTTCTTTATATAAAGGACTTTCCATAAAGCAAGGAAGCATATTGATATTTTTATGTTTTAGTATATGGTAAACAGCTTTACTATTTCAATTTAGTGCCAATGGCATATCTGGAAAGTTTATTCTTTGTCAACAGTCCAATTCATGAAATAGTCTACTGAAAATCATATGTTTTAGGTCTGTTAAAATATGAGGTATAATATGTAGTAACACATTGATGTTATATCAGTTGGATCAATGAATATCTAAAATTCCTTTTCCTCTTGTGATTAATACTGTATTCTCTCAATAGGTACCTAAAACCCCTTTCCTGACGAGAATGTAAATTTGTTGAATATACATGTGTTAACTTTTTATTGAAATACTGTTACTTTGGTGGTTATGCAGCAAGGCCAGGGAAGAAATGCTACGAGTGTCTGAGAAGCTAGAAATTGAGATGTTTATTAATTTATGTCATTTGCAACATGCTAAAAAATATATTTAATAATATATTGGCCCATGAGGAAACTATTTAGACTTTATAATGGTGAAGCAGCCTGAGAGTTAAATGCTCCTTTAGCTTCTATTTGATAGATCATAATCTAATTCATAGATTCATCTTTGTGAGAAAATTAAAATGGAATGCTTACAACTTCCGGTGCCAATTTTCAGTGTGCCAAATCTAAGCTACTTTCAGTCCCTCACTTTCCAGCAAAACTACCATCTGCTTCACAAAGAATTGAAGATGGTTAAAATCTTGCAATTAAAATTGGCATTTCAAAAGTAATACTGTATTATTTTTATTGAAGGCTTATTTAATGAAGTTGTCGTCATATTTGCCAATCAGTGCCTCATTGTGTACTGTGATATAAAGCCCATGGGAAAAGGCAGCTGCTAAGAACTATTTAGGTTTTTCTTGGATGGATTGGTGAAATATATTTTTGGCAAATTAAGATTTTTTTTTTACTATTTTTGGGTTACATTTATTGCTGCATTTTTGATGCAATGACAGCTTCATCAACTTCCAGTGTAAGATACATAAAACCTGTTACTAGTTGATTTCTCTCTTTATCTTCTCTTTTGCCTAGGTGATTCTGTTTTGTATGCAGGTGTTAAAAAATAATTGGGGTCTCCATGTTTGTGCTCAGACTTGGTATCGTCCATCTTGACTCTTTGCATATTCATTCCTCTATCTCAGCTCCCAACTTGCTTCCCCAGCTGTGGCTTTTTATGTTTCTTTCTAGACCAAACTCTTTTGTATGTCCACTTTGTTATTTCCCTCTAGGCCTATTATTTCGCAGTGAGTTTCCATCTGTAAGTCCATTCTGTAAGCAATATTTCTTCTTCTAACCTGTTTACTTTTCCCACCTTATGTACTTTTGCTAGCTTTATGACATTATTCTGGTTTCATTTCCTTACCGTTCTTTTCTCTGTTCTTGCTTACAACTCTTACTGTGCTTTTTGCCTCAGACTGTTTTAGCATGGTTTTTGTGCCTAAAGATGCTTATACACTCAGAGAATGTCTTTGTACACTTCTGAGCAAGTATGAGGTTTGCTTAAATGAGTTGTAACTATTTTTTCTGTTGGTGCCATCTTTCTGTTGCCATCACTTTCAATCTCAGTGTAGGAGCATTTGCAAAACCAAGCTTCTGGAGGTGGAGTGTAATATATGACTTCTGGTGTCTCTTGTCTTTATTTTGGTTTTGCTGACTTTGTATTTTACTATACATTTGCATGAGGAGGACTGTCATGTTCTTGGAATCATAGTAGAGGTGGGCTGTGTTTCATATGCAGCTTAAAATAATTATTATGTGCCAACAGAAGTGTGTTACTGAATGTTGAGAGAAATAGTATGACAGCAGAAAGGGAAAATACGAAGCAGATGTACCATATGTTACTATGCATTTGTTTGCTATAATAGAACCATGGGGCTTGCAAGAATAAATGTATTATTCATTAAATGTATATTTTATTTCTGTTTGTAAGTGTTGGGGAAAGGCCCAAAATTATGTTTCAGATTCATGCAGGAAACAGTCCTTAAGCTTAAGCAGAGTGTTTATCTTAATCGCTGATGATCACTTTTTAAATTTTTTTATTTTGTGTGTTTTTTGGCAGTTGGGAGGGGCCTAAAATGGCCTCAAATGCCCTGAGGGGCTGTAATATTATTCTAACAAGAAAACATGCTTTTAGGTGCAGCATTTGTGGCCAAATATACATGTACACCAAACTGTATAGGTGCTGCTGGGGAAATTATGGAGTTTAGAAGACCTGTATGGCTGTTATGTGCTGGAGAGTGGGTACGTTTGCTTAGATTTCCCTGGTATTTCTGGCAGTCTCTAATTATTTTGCCATAGCATAGGGTAGATAATTAGTATAAATGTAATCCTTTAGTTGTGAGAGTTACCTGAATTACAGAGTATGTTTACTATAAAAATATTTTCTTACCTCCTACCTGGAATTAAAAAAAAAAAAAAATAGCTTTAGTACTTCATGCAGACTGACTCACTAGTGAGGAATGATGTGTTTGGGCTTTTTTTTATATGATATTTTTGAAGATGTTTTGTTGAATGCTGGACTTAACAGTGGTTATATTAGGTTTTTCTGTTTTCTCTATCCAAATAATAAAGGTTCGCTGATTCACAGTGTGTACATGATGATTAGCTGAGTGATGTGTAGAAGTACAAGTCACTTTGTTTTACTTTGTGTGGAGCCTTGGAGATTGACAGTCTTAGGTTTGTAAGGATCTGATCCCCTTCTCTCTTGTTTCTGTGTTTGCTTACATGTTTCTATGAAGCTACTCCAGATTTGCAGAATAAGGAGTAGGAGAACAGTTAGGCTCCAGTATCATCTTTTTACCTAGAAATGTCCTTGTTTCATTGTATTTGCATTGTAATTATAAATAAATCCTGTTTAATTAATCAGTTATCTGCTAGAACAAGCTTTGAATTAACCAGGCAGACCACCCAGAACTTTCACTTTCACTTTTAGGCAGAAATAATTTATTTCACATTATTATTGATTTTTAAAGAGTGCATCCGAAGACAGGAAACTTATTCTCATATCTTCTTGGGTTTTTTTTTAATGACTGTTTCAGCTTTAAACTTTAAGTCTTTTAAAAATTATATTTCTATACCCAAGAAACTTGGCAGAATAACATATATGTTTTTCAAGTGCTGAGGCAAGTACATACTTCTGAAAACATGCAAGTACATCCTGTGTAACCGTGTTTGGACAAGCGTATACAGATCACTAGAAAAAAAAAGCATTTTCAGTTTTGCTCAGTCAAAACTTATAATTCTAACTCAAATTCTAAGTCATTTGGATTTTCTCTGAAGTAGGAAATTGAGGGCTACATATTCTTTTGGATGTCCTCAGGGAAAATGGAAAGAAAAGAAGCTCCAACATCCAGGTACTTCTAACAGGAAGTGATTGTATTTATTTATTTAAAAAAGATGAAGTGGTGGCTAATCACACAAGCACCACTCTCTCTCCCACCCCCCCCCCCGTTTTCCATGGTTTTTTGGATACCAGTATATAAAAACACTCTGGGACATCAGCAATAGGATTGTGCTATATATTTATAGAATTTGAATGTTCTAGATTGGAGCTGAGCTAAGCTCAGTTATGCTGTTGGGGTACCTGGACTAGACAGTCATAGACACCTAGGTCTGATTACTGTTTCTGCCACTGCTTTATAAGCTATTACAGACATTCTATTGGAAAGTAGGTTTGTGATAAATTATTTTTAGCTCATTTTCTAGTTGCTGTAGAAATACTGATTTGTATTAACATGAAGGCTTTATGGGTTTATGTGGAAATTGCTAGGTTTTGTGGGTGTGTCTGAAAATGAAAAGAACAATCTTCTGTGAAGTCTTCAGGATGCTTTCTGCCTGGAAAAGAAAGTTCCACAATTTTCTACAACACTACAAATCCTGGAAAGCTCCATAGAAAAGAGAATTTAGACTTGAATAATTCTATAGAGTATAGCTTTCTGTGTTTTACAAATTACGTATGTATTGAAATAGCATATTAGAAACATGAAGTGGTGCCACCATAATAATCTCATTTTTTGTTCTAATTTTATGCTTTGTCACAGTAATTTATTCAACACCCACATGACTTCTTTTATGTACAAGTGAAATAACTTGTCAGATAGGTGCCTTCCAGTTTCATATATGCAAGAGGTTAAATTTCTATATTTTTTTAAATAATATTAGAAGAACTTCACTTATTTAATGTCATGTTGTAATCTCTCATGAATATCCCAGTTTGCAAAGTGATCTTGAAATTCATTCAATATTTAGCTTGATAGCCAAGAGAACCTCACTCAGAAAATTAGTCTTTGAAACATGGTACAAAGTATCTGTTCGTATGGGATAGTAGCATTAATAACATTATAACTCTTTAAGAATTTCCTGACTTGATAGGTTAAATTCTAGATAGGTTAGACTAGATAGGTTAAATAGCTAGATTATTTGATGATGTAATATTATTCTAGAAAATGTAATCAAGTTTCCACAGCTTGTAGTAGGAAATACGGAGTAGCATAATACGGTCAAGATGAATCAAAGCAGGAAGACGAAATGGAAGTTTTCAGTAGATGTGTGCAATCCTTGCTTTGTTTTTGAGATTTTATGAACCTTGAGTTTATTATTTTTTGGGTGCCTTACGTTTGTGAATGAATTCAGATTGGCAAGACAATGCATTTAATCAGAACTGTGAGAGGTGACTCATCTCTTGTTATCTGAAGATGGTGCTTAGTATGTACTTTATGTAGTACTGCAGAAGCAAGAGAAACTATGTCACAGGCTCTTTTGAGGTTAGGATTCAAATTAGTGAAACTTAAAACTTTTCACCTATCAGCAACACATATTCTTTGTGGTGTTGTCACTACTACTTATTTCTGTAACATTTCGATTTTTCTGTTAAAAACCATGAGATTAGAGTAAAATTCAATTAGAATTTTTGAACATGGGAAGCCTACATCATAGTCTTACTGCAGGTGTTCTGCAGTACCTCCAGGTCGGAGGTAATTTGTATGAAGAGTGAGCAAAAGGGAGTCTATCTTTTCTGCCTTTACTGTACAAAAGAAACTGTTTCATTTTAACTGGAGACATGGGAAAGAATTATACTTTATGGCCCGCAAAATATTGTAAATTCCTGGTCTTCTCTTCATGGGTCGCTAGTATAATAAACTTAGAAAACAGTGGCTTAGAGAGATTTCAAAATGTTTATCATCATTAGTTTTTGTGTTAAAAGCAATGTTCTATGGCAGAAAGTCACAAAATATGGAAAAGTTTGATTAACTTCATAATTATTTTTCTATCAGATTGAATGTAGGAATATTCCCCCAGTCATTAGAATCGAAACCTGATAGAAATTAATTTGTTTGTCTTTATTTGTTTATTATTCAATCACTCTTATGTTTGTGAATGCCAAGGAGTTGCTGGTTGATGACATGGCTGGTATAGTCATATAGGATTTTGAAAAGCTTTTTTCAACTTATCTGTCAAAGTTTCTTAAAATAACTAATCTGCTGTGAAATTAAAGTTCCTTCACGTGCGTTAACCACTTGTAGAATAACTTATGGAATAATAGCAGGTTGAAACAAATCAGGGAGATTGCCTATGGAGTCCCAAAGGGATTTCCTCTGTTCAACAAAGTAATTACATGAAAAAGGGGCCAAAGGGGTTATAGTAGCATCTTTTTGCTGATACTCGTAATCAGGGTAACGGTCAATACTGACTAGAAAGAGTTGCAGGAGTGTACTGAATGAATGTATGATAAAACTGTAAATGAAAATCAGTGCTGATAAGTGAAGAAGTAGTGCACCTGAGGGAAAAGCAGTCTTAACTTTATGTAGACAGTGATGCTCACTGAGCTATTAGAACACAGAAAAGAGGTTTTTGAGTGATAATAGATTTTCTACTGAAATGTCAGCTTGCATGCTTGTTACATTCAAAAAGCTCAGCAAAAATTAGAAATAAAAAGGGAAGTGGGAATGACATGTAAACTAGAGAGTGTTACAGTGGCAGTTGATATTTTGTGGTTCATTTATATCCAGGATTCCGTGCAAGTTCAGATCCACTTAATCTCAAAAAGGGTGGGACAAGGGAATGTACTACTGAGAAAGAGAGGAAGGGTAAAGAAAAATACAGAAAGTCTACCGAGGTTGGAAAAGAGATGACAGAAGTAGGGTGTAATAAAAGTTTGTGAAAGTTTGCGCAGCATGAAAAAAACCTGAGGAAATATATTTTTCATTAAGTGAGAATTTGGAAATAGCAGATGTAAGTAGCATGGTCAGAATGAAGAAAAAATATTTAAGCAAAAAATTTGGAGTTAAGTTGCTAGATCATTGCTGCATGACTTTGCCTTCCAGAAAGTCAAGAAACCATGACATAAATTTATACAAGTCTTTCAGGGACTGTTAATATGCAGATCCCCAATATGGACCTAGAACAATTTGATCTTAAGGCTACTGGAAACTGCATCCCACTCTGCTTATGCTTCTTATACTCTTCCCTAAGCATCCAGTATGGGGTGATTGTTGAATCCAGTACAGAAATATCCTATAGTGTCTGACTTAGGAGCCCCGCTGTTTCTTGCCCTTTTCAAAAGATGGTTTGAAGATTTTATTTTTTTAATTTATTTTTTATATGTAAGATGTTTTTTCAATCCAATCTTTTCTATAAAAGTGCAGAAAAAGAAAGTGCTTGGGTTGTATTCCAAATATGTTTAATCTGGAGTTCCCCATCTTTTTCTAAGTTTAAAAGATGAATTACCTGTGTGGACTGTGTTCTAAACCTCTCACTGATCCTATTAAAAACAGAGTGATCGTAGTCATAAATAACATAAGGCCATCAATGAACAGTGACATTGTCTGGGCATATGCATCAGTCTGTGTTCCAGACGTTCTTTCATCTTGGTTCTCTCAACTAGGGATTCTGTCTCTAAATGAGGAGGAAAAAGTGCCAGAACATCTCTGTCTGGAACCATGCTTGCAGTGAAATGAAATGAATTGTCTGCAAACTTAGAGCAGATCCTGTTGTTCACAGGCAGGTTGAGTTAACTCACTTCATAAAAACTGTTTAGACACTAAAAAATTTCAATGTCTAAGCAAGAGTTGCCACTATCAAATATATACTTAAAATCAAAACTGCCAAGTAGATCAGTTACAGGATATTTTAGGAGAAAATACATTAAGGTTTAATAAATTTTACATTTTATTAAGGAAAATAGAAATGTTGAGGTTTGCCATCTGGTCAGGGTTATTCTGACCTGCATAGACAAAGCTTCCTTTAAGTGGGTAACAGTTATCTCAGCACTTTAAAATTCAAGGCACCAGATATAAAGTGCCAGAAGTGATTCAAATTTAACATGTAAATTTGAATTAAAGAAGTCATAACCTGTTCAGAGGAAGGAAGACTGTTAAAGGGCTGTTAAGTTTAAAATCAAATAACGAAAATGGCTTCCTTTTTTGGTAACTTTTATATAAGTGCATTTTGATGTTTCTTAGGTCATCTAAATTTTACTTTTTGTTATCTCTTTCTGCTTCCCAATAAGGGGTAAGAGCCAGCAAAACCATGAATGTTCTGAACACTCTGAATAGCTTAAACTATTTCAAATATTCACATTATTCCTGCTGAAATAAAATTTGAACACTGGCTGGTGAAATTGGGCTATATGTGGATAACATTCATAACTAGCTGCAGTGCATTGGTGTGTTGAATAGTTTTATCAGATGCTTGCAATGAATCAGGCTTCAGGACTAGAAAAAATTGTATCTGTGCATCATAGCTTTTTGGTGTTTTGTCTCGTACAATTGAATTCTAACACTATGAAAACTACAAGCACACTTTCTTTTGTTGGTATGTTTGTAGTTTGCAAACCTATCATTGGAATAATTTTCAGCACAGTTTAATTTCAAACCTTTAGAAATGGGTTTAGTATAGAAGAATACATAAGTGAAGTTGCACGGTAATTCTGAGTACAGTTGCTTTTTATTATTAGGGTTTATTCTTAAACTCTTGGTTAGAGTAAACAAATTTAGATGAATAGGGCTCTAACACAGGCTCCAAAGACGCTTTCTCAGACTGCCGAAGTGAGAAATATCAAATTTTGCCCTGATTTATAGGCATTATTGCCTTTTCTTTCTAGATACTGTGAGGAAAAAAGGTGATAAAGGATTTTTCAGAAGTATTTATTTAAAATCTATTTGGCTACAAAATAAACGTGGCATTTTTCTTTGCTTTCTGAAATGCCTAGAACCATTTTCTCCTTGATTCTGTTTAGTGATGGTTAAAAATGAATGTTTCAGCTGGCTGGAGAATTTCCACTTGGCAGGTAAACAGTTGGTATTACTCTCCAAGGAGGTCAGGATGTTTTGTGTTTTGTGATTCCTGGAATTTATCTTCTATGGTTCAGCATGATTAAACATCCTGTGGCACTGGAGGAAAAAGAAGCAAAGGTCTTAAAGCAAGAAGAATCTTATTGACCAGCCAGAGTTTAGGACTATGCAAATTGAACTTTTTTTTTTTTCCTTTTTCCCCTCTTAAATACAACTTCTGCTAAGCAGAATAAAGTGAAATCACAGAGTTGCCTGGGAATATGAATGGAGTATTTGGCAATTTACTTGCTATAAAGAGGAAAAAGGTCTATAGAATTGAAGACCTTTAAGCTCATAGACAGCAAAGCATTGCGAACTTGATGCGGTTGTGAAATGCACAAAAAGTTTTTCCTTAGGAAGGTTATTTTTCCTTCTTTTTGCAGCTGAAGAGAGCCAGCGGAGCCATACAGTGATGATATAGCACCTGCTGCTATCCTTTCCCCAGGATTTTTTTGACCAGTGGGCTATGAGTGGACTACTTCTATTGTTTTCTCAGAAGCAATTTTCAGTTTCTCCCATGCGAGTACAAGGAACCTGTTACAAATTACACTAACATAGACAGCTTCTAGGATTTGAGTGAACTGAGAGATGAAAAGGAATGAGGCTAAACCAGATACCTGTTTCCCTTTTACAGCAGCAAACTGGTTTTTCATATATAAATGTGCATTCAATGGTGAAGTCTGGGCTTTTTCTTTTTTTTTGGAGTAGACAGCCTTTATCTTTTAAAGTAATCAATACTAGAAAAAGTGCTTGAGATGTTTCCTGGGATTTGCTTTGTCAGTAAGTATTTATTGTGGTGAACAATTTGGAACACAAAGGAAAATGGAATGGTTATTCACGTTATCATAGCTCGACATTTGATTTGTATTGAATATGGATAGCACTTCTACAGGATTTCTGTAGGCTCTGTTTATCAAAGGAAAAAAAAAGGCAACAACAAAACCCCTTTCTAAAAAGTACGTGTTTCACTAAGGTTTTTGGCAGTAGAGATGGCAGGGTGCTATTTTAAGTTATACTTTTCTATAAAGGCTTTTTTCATGTTCTCAGTACAAGAGGCCTAGACTTTTTTCTCCTAGTAGACATATCAATATCTAGGACTGAACTTCTGTTTCCTGGGAACATTAAAGAGAGAGTCTTAGGCAGATGGATTGTGGTTAGGTAGCTGCTTAAGGTATTTCAGGAAGAAGATAGTTTAAAGAGGAAAAAACCCCATAGACTTCATTTGACATTAATTGAATAGATCGAATGTGTGGGTTTTTTTTTCTTCCTGTTTTTTTTTCTGAAGTGATAGCAACTGGTTCATTATTCCATTGAATTATGAATAAAGTTAGAAAAAGAAAAAGGTCTGAAACAGGCCTGCAGCTCTGGTTCACTGCTGTAGACATCAGTGAGGTCATGATGTCATATTTGTGGGTAAAATTACAGGTTTAAAACAGTAGTCTTGTCATTTTAAGGGTTTTTTTTTTTTTTGAGGTAAATAAATGCTAACAGAGGAATTGAAGCAGAACAGAAAGGAAAGCATTGTATAGAATTATTTCCTGGTTTGTCTGTGATAATGGTTTAAGACTTAACAAAAGTCTTAACAAAAGTGTTGCATTGACCATCTCTGTTCTCTTCTGTGATCATTTAACATCTCTGTATCAGATATAGCAATTGATTGTATGAAAAAATCAAGCCTGCAGTGCAGTTTTCTCTGCCATCATTCTGGCAGGTGTTACTCTTAGAGATAAAAAGCAGTGCAATGCCTTTGAAGTTCCATTTTATTCTCACATCTAGGACTTCTAGTCTGTCTTTCCCGAACTCTGTGATCATACTTTTTAATGCCTAGTACTTTTCTCCTGTATGTCTTCCAACACACTGTCTGGCCATTCTGATTTTTGCACTTCTACCTCATTGACTCTCAGTTCCATATCACTGTCATTTGGGTCAGGGCAATCACAGGCACTGCTACAGGTTGGATGAAGAAGTGATTCACAGCAGCCCTGTGGAGGACTTAGGAGTG
>JBCJKH010018636.1:22713-32906 GCA_039877255.1 Loriculus beryllinus | reverse complement strand
CTCTTCATTAGGGACTGTAGTGATAGGACAAGGGGTAATGGGTTAAAGCTTAAACAGGGAAGGTTTAGATTGGATATAAGAGAGAAATTCTTTACTGTTAGGATGGTGAGGCACTGGAATGGGTTGCCAAGGAAGTTGTGAGTGCTCCATCCCTGGCAGTGTTCAAAGCCAGGTAGGACGAAGCCTTGGGAGGCATGGTTTAGTGTGAGGTGTCTCTGGTTATGGCAGGGGGGTTGGAACTAGATGATCTTAAGGTCCTTTCCAACCCTAACTATTCTATGAGTCTATGATAAGATTTCCATACCATACATATCTGCCAAAAGACACAAAACCTAAGAGGATAATCACTACAGCTCACAGTATATGCATTATGGGGCATAGGCTTACTGAAATAATCGTGAAGAATCCTCTCTAAACCACTGATCTTGGATTAAACATTAAAAAATACCCGTTCAACTTCCTTAAAATGTTTATTGTTATAATATCTTTTTGCATGTTTCCAAATGCTTTAATGTGTACTGGGAATATGATGTTACTCCACTGTTATATCCAGTCTTATCCTCTATGAGTTAAAAATCACAGTACATGTGCACACTTATCTCCCACAGACACAATCCAGAGGTTGTAAAAAGGCTTGTATCCCTTGGGGAATGTTAAACATGAATAATAATTGGAATATGCAAACAAAGTGAGTGTCCTCATTGAATTTATACACTTGCAGCTGAAAGTAAATATTGAGTGAAGACCCAAGAGACCTTAACAAAACCTGAAGAAGTGGTTCTTCAAAATCTGAGAAGGTTAAGCCAGCTAGAAGATTAATGAATGATCACTCTCATAACCTGGCATCTACACTGTGTTGTTTAGTGGACAAATACATCAACACATGCCCAGAAAAACAATGTAACAAGACTGGAGTTGAGAAAGATTAGTATCTTTTTGACCTTGCATGTGACCATGTTGTACTTTGAACAATGTCATTTAGTTGGTAATATGCATTAACTTGCCCTCCAGATTTATTAACAATTGTAAAAATTATAGCTGTTTTCTCCTTTGTCTCCTTTGCTTTGCAGCCAGAGAATTTATCTTAATGACCTCCTCTGGCAGTCAATGCTACACAGTGACCACATACAGCATATATAAAGATCACTATTACCTTTAGTAATTTATATCTTCCTGTAATGACACTGAGTATCCCAACTGAGTGTTTTGAAGTTCACCCATCGCTCATCATAATTTCATAGCTAGATGAGATAGCCACAGTGTACCCTGCATTAATAAAGAGGTGGCCCTCATTCCAGGACAACGCACAGCACATGAAGAAAAGATTCAAAATGATTTGCATCTTTTTAGCTGCTTCCACAGGAAAATAGAGTGTATGTTTTCAAGACTTACCTGAGGTTCCAGAAGCAGAAGTGGTTTTTTGTAGAGAGATTGTAGATGAAAAGGACAATCCCTCAGTGGATGAAGAAGACCATTCCTTAGTGGATGAAGCAACTGAACTCTCATTTTGTGCCAACTGTGTTCCATTTGCTTGTGTAGCTGGAAATGAGACAGATATTCAGGCAAGATACACTCTATAAGCATTGTCTTAAATCCTGGACCATCCCTCAGACAAAAACTGGCAGGTCAGAGAGCACTACAGCTTCTGGTAACTGCTTGTCAAGTGATGAACCATTCCTATGGAGTTGTTACTACTGGCATAGTTGAGGCATTTTTAAACCACATCCTAGTGTCAGAAAGAGCCTCATACCTGTGCAGAAGACAACCTAGAGGTCTGACTTGGAAGCTCTGAATGACTAGAGAGTATTGCACCAAAAGCAACATGAGCAGAAGAGAGAAGCTTGCTTACTTCCTTCTATCGTTCAACTTCGTTTTAAACAATGAGCTAAGAAAGAGCGAGCTGAAGTCATTGGAGTCATGGGATTCATACAACATTGGGAACTGAGAGGAGCTGGACAGCTGGGGATGGTATTGTTGAAGGTTGAGGCATGGAAGGAAACCACACTAAAAATTATGCAGAACAAACTTAAATGCCTAAAACCTTCATTGGAATTCTAGTGACGAAAAACATAATTTCACTGTCAGCTCCCTCCGGAAACCTCAACATTGTACCTCTTCAATATGCAAGTCTAATTTTCACTAGAGATTAATGAGGTAGAGTGTAAAAAGCTCCTCTGCCTCATTTTGTTACTATGGTATAATGCAAGAATCCAAGAACTTTAATAATTCCTGCATTCTCGTCATAGAAGTCTTGAGTGAATCTTTAAAAGCAAACTTCTTCCACTTTTGTTTCTTACTGTGGTTGCTTCAGACTCATATTTTAAATGTTTAAAAATGTTTAAATTTTAATCTCAGATCAATTAAAAGAAAAGCAAAAAAAAAAAGAATCTTCGTCTCCCTTTAGGATGCATATGCTTGTAACAACAACAACAGCAAGCATCTTGTGGCTCTCTTATCAGACATTAGTAAAAGCTTGCATGGGAGAATGAAAAGTAAGGCAGACTAACACCGAACGCCTTCATGTGCAGAGACATTTGAACACAAATATGCTTTGTGAACACTGCAAAACAATCAGTGGGTGGGAGAGATGAGGAGGGAGGCAGCCAGTTGCCTTGTAACCCCACGGAGAGCTGTTTTCCCATGGGGATCACACGTTCTAGGCGTCCTATCAGTCCTGGCAGCAGCTCAGCCCTGGGTGCTCCTCTTGTGTTTGGGAGCTGTGAGAACAGATTGTTCTTGGGAACACAGGCTGTGTGCTGGATATGCCTCGGCAGGGGATTGAGAAGGGAGGGATGCTAGCATTTCCCTTTTTGTTTTTAATTCTGCCTGGGTGAGATTCTTCCTGCTATTCAGAGGGCACCAGGTATGACTCACACCTTTACCTAGGGCTCAATGTGAAGGTTGTTGCATTTATTTCAGTCGACTGCAGAACAGGTTCTGCGCGCTCAGTGTTGAGGGGTGAAGCAGAGGTGTAAAAGTCTGCATGCCAGCTTTGCACATTTCCAAGATGAAAAACACAGCCTTAATTCTACTGTACTACCCTAAGATTAAATCCTAGCAACCCAATTCTCTGCTGACTTGTGGCTTTTAAGCAGCTTTCAAGCCTTATGCCTAATACGCAGCACAGACTCTACCATCAACACACTTAGGAGGTTGAATTCTGTGCCAAAAGCCTATGGGAATAGAAGCATCCATATCCAGCCATTCCTCACGTACGCAACGGCAGCGCTGACAGAGCAGTATGCCTGCTAGAAATCTGCCTTTCTGATAAATCCCATAACTCATATCTATGCAAGGTTTAATTTGATCTCAGCAAGAGCAGACAGCGCAAGTCCTTACTGTGGTGCCCATGCTCTGCGCGGGAGCAGGTGGGGGACTCTGCGCGGGCACACAGTGACTCAGTTCTGCCATCCCCACTGACACATCGCTGCAGTAATTCATCACGCTTAGCTCAGCCAGCTGCTGAGGAGGAGGCCTGGGCTCACAGAAAAGCAGCCCAGTGGAGAAGGGTGGCTGCTGCTGCTGCTGCAAAAGCACTCGCATCATCGGTTAATGGGTTTGTTGTCAACAGCTGATTATGAATAAAAATGGTAAAGCAGTAAAGACTGTAAAATAGCTGTCCAAATGGGGATGATTGCCGCAGCGGCAGAACTCCCTGGTGGTGATGCAGCTCTCCCTGCTGATATTTTGATAGGATAAATGACAGTGTGTTAACACGTATTTGTCAAAGGGATAATCAACAACAGCGAATCTGAAACTGCTCTCAAAGCTGCTGCCCGAGCCTCAGGTATTTCCTTACATTTTGTGCTCTGAAAACCCTTTATTTTCTTTATCCATCTGTAATTCCACACACCCTCACTTGATCTTAGTATGATTTTCTACTTAGCATACACACAATACACATATATTTTGCATTTCCCAATAGTACTTTAAATCTGCTTTACAGCAGACTGTTGCCTAACAAACTTAAACATCACAAGATGCTTCAAGTAAGTGACAAAACTCTGCATATAGCCTATGCACTGCAAAGAATATTCACATCCGTATGTGTGTTAAGACCTTACTTGGCCAATGAATGAATCAAGGAAACACCTTTACATGGAAGAAGGAACTGCACCCAAACCACATTACAATACCAGCATGAGTGCTTTGTTGATGGAAGACTAAACTTTCTCCCTTGAGCTCCTATCTTTAGCATAAACAAACATACAGGCCTCACCCCTGTAATCAGCAACCTGAGAAACCATTTGCATTAACAAATGCATTCATGAAAGCTTTGAAAAAACCTAGTGTAGCAAACCCAATGCAACTTCACATCCATTCAGAGGAACGAAAAGTGGCTAGGGAGGTAACCAAGCAGATTTCAGCCCATAGCTGAGTGCATCTGCTTGCTGTCTGCCAGCTTTACATTTTCTGGTAAGCAAAAATCCCCAAGTATTTGAAAATATTTGTTTTAAAACATTTCTCTGCCTAACATGTTTCAGCAGCCAGTGTTTACCTATAGCGTGTGGCAATGATCTGAGAGCAATACACGTTACCATAACACTCTTGTGGTAGTTTTACTGAAGTAATTACCTGTAGTTTGATGAAAAGAGGAAAAAGTATCTCTTCTACTCTTTCCTTTTCCCAGTTCTTAATATTTAATATTTCATTGCACCATGATGTATCATCGTCCAGGAGAGTGGCATGAGATAAATCAGAAACACAACAGCCAAAAATCCACTCTTACTTCTAATTTAATACCTTGAGCACTGACCTTGCATAAAATGCTTGCTCCATATCCAAGGGGGGAAGAGCATAATCTTTTCTTGCATTTCATTTTGTATTCTTGTTGATAACTCTTGAGTCTCCCAGGATATGAAATCCTGATTGCAGATGCTACTTGCTGTAGTGTGGCACCATATGAATTCTTGTTTTGGGACCTGAACCTCACAAGTGAGCTCACTTTCTAACTAAGAGTGAACTGGATTTGATCCCTCTATTAATAAATTAGAAGGTTAAAGAGGTAAGTTTATTGCTTGTCTTCCCATATAATAAACAGTGCAGGAGGGCAAAAAGGAAGAGATTGTACTTATTGCCTGGAGACGAAAAGAATACTGAGGATTTAAAAATGAAAAAAGACAAAGTCGTTTGCATGATTTCACAGCGTATGGAGCACTGGGGGCTTTTCCTGAATCTATAATAAAAGGTGACAGCAGCCACAGAAATTGCACCAGAGACAGGAAGCCCTGTCAAATCTCTGCTGTGAGAATGCAATCATTTACTGAAGCTTTTAGCAGGGACTGAAGCAGAGAAAGCAATTACCTCCATTGCAAAACAGAGTTGCTGGCTTTTTACTGAAAATCAGGTATAGTAAAGTAAATTTTGAAGTGTCATAAAGGCACCATCAATTTCTGCCTCAGTCCCATATGGCCAGCCCGAAAAAGGGGAGATGTGAGTGCTAGTGAAAAAGAGAGTAGACAACCTTCATCTCCTGTCCATTTTGGAGAGTAGAAATCTCGCTATGCCTGTGCTTGATTCAGGGAATACAACTCTCCCAAGCCCTGTGCTACTGCTGGAGATGCAGGCAAGGACTAGGAGGATGCGTGAAGGCAATGGCACCTTGCCGTGCCAATACATGGGTTAGAAACAGAGATAGCTATAGCCAGCAGCTAGAGGGGTTGAGGGGTCTATGGGTTATTTTGCAAGGGGTAGACCTGCATCTGCACAGCCCCTGCACCATGCCTGTTCCCAAACAACTACCTTGTGCCCTGACCCACTTGTTTGTGCTGAAACCAAGGCTATGACTTTCTTGAAAGGTAGACCAGGCTTTTGCTTTAAAACCCACTAAAATTGGTTTTCACATACACAGTTTTTCCAAATACTATTTAGCATTGAAAGAAAATACAATTCCAATGTCTTCTTTAATTTTCCTTTTTAGAAAGGGGAGTGAGAGTCAGGTTAGCTCTGTTTTTGTGTTCGCCTATCAATGCTTTTTTATCACCAGTTTTGGTGGTTTGGGGGTAGGTTTTAGCTTAAATGAGGAGTTTTAAAAACAAATAACAACCCAAGTAACTAGGGGAATTCCAGCTGGTGGGAAAAGAACATATGAGGAATGGAAAGAAAGCGTGTTGGCGAAAAACCTTGCACCCAGGCCTAGCGGTACCTCCAGCACCATCATACCCCCAGCACCAGTGTTTTGGAGCATCAGTGCAGAGCAGTGGCTGGAGCTAAGCTGTACTGGCAGGCATGCCTTTCCTTGTTAGCTTTCCCTCCTTTGCTGGGAGCTCTACCTGTCAGCAAGGTTTAGTTCCAGGTGGCTGTGCCACTCTGGTACCCACAAGCCAAACACCCTCTGCTAAAACTGAAAGGACTAGGAACTGCATTCGTAATGTGATGTGCCACGCTGCAGGCTTTTGACAGGCTCGGAGTGTCACAAATGAAGGCTTATCAAGATTCTCTGTGGTCTTCGGTATCACTTCAGCAGCCTGTGCATCGGCCAGACTGTATTCTGTGACTCACTGATACTGGCACTTAAAAGCCAAGCCAAAACCTGAAAGACTTCAGGCTGATAATCAGACTACTCCTTACATCAAGCACAGTGGGAAAGCTGCATCAGAAGATGTAACTGCTAACTGAAAGGGTGTTTACTCTCCAGGCAGTTTAGCATGCTCAGGTCCATGAGGGGTGGCTTTAAAGGAAAATCTGCACAAAGAAAGCATGAAAACCATTTCATAGGACTCCCTTTTTAGGTGAGGAAACCAAAGGAGAAGAAGTTCTAATAACCTGTGACAGTGCAGGACACTCTAAATATCAATTCCAAGAACATTGGTGTATCACTGACTGCTGAGTTAAATATATGGGGTAAATATTTTTCATTTTTTGAGTCAATCAGGTGTACAAACGGAGTATTTCTAAACTGTGGCTCAGCAAAAGACTTGAGCAACTATTTCCAGTGCAGTTCAGAGGCAAAATAAAGGGAGACTGAATTTCATCTTAAGTTTACTGAGCTCATTTTGGATGTTAATATACTTGGTTAAATTAATCCAACTACTTGCTGGATCTTTTAGACTTTTTTAATTTTCTTTTTCTAGAATCCAATCTGATGTGCTGGGCCAGCACACATTATTCTGAAGATTCACAGGGATATATTCCTAAGACTGATGCAGGGTAATTAGTATCACTTCTCTGCTTTCAGTACTGTGACTCATAATAATATAGAACATAGGGAACAGTAGCATTGTGACATATATAAGATAAAAAACCCAAAGGAGGCTGTTCTGACACAACTTTGCTGACAGGGAATCACTTATTTTTTTAGGAAATACTTATAAAAAACCCAACCCAGCCACATAAGAAAAAAAAAATTAAAATCCTTCCAGATACATCTCAATTACAGGGAGATTAAAATACTGTGTGATGGCTTCAGGACACTTCCACTACAAATCAAAGGTATAATATTCTTTGTGCAAGATTCTAGGGCGAGATTCTTTAAAGATAAGTAATGTGGTAGGATGAATAGTTCTGCTTTCTCAAACCTTCAAATCCATAACTGAGACTACCCTTTTTCTACCCCTTTTTATTGCTCCATACTGTTTTACAGAGACGTAGTGTACAATGAATCAGAAAGGGCTCAATGAAATTATCACTTACTGTTTGTTGTGCTGTCACTTTTATATGCTGCTGTAGTGGTCACTTTCACTGGTGGTTGTGTTGTTGTACCTTGTGTTATCTGTGGTGTAGCAGTAGGTGCAGAACGTGTGGAGCCTAATAAAGGAACAACATTCAAATTATTTCCTCACTTTTGCATACATACATATGTAGACACAAAACACACCTATGCCTTGCTTGCAGACTAGTTTTAAATTGTTAAAGTATTTCATTTAAATTGAAGATCTACAGGAATAGGGCTCCCTTCACTGCATAGAAAGCCACTCTGTGTCCCATGGGTGGGTTATCCCACTGAAGACAAGCCTATGATAATGCAGTTACAAGATCCTGCTGCTTGTTTCCTGAATGAATGCTGGAACAGCATCAACAATTAGCTCAAAGAACTTTCACTTACTGCTTGCGATAGGCTCATCTGTAGCTCTGATTGCAGTTGTTGTCAGCACTGGTGCTTGAAATGTTGTTGCTCGTGAAGTTGATGCAATTAAAGCTTCTGTTACTGCAAGAAAGGCATTCACATCTTTTATGATTTATTTTGCCATGCATAAATAAACATCACATACCTCTAGCTACCTTCTCTTACAAAGGCAGTAAATTTCTGTTTAAAGTCTGGCGCTTCCAGAACCTTCTTATCCACACTTTTTTAAAGAGGATTCAAAGTGCACATGGTTGCTGCCAGAGGGAAGGTTTGGCAGGGCTTCCAAGGGAAGAGGTGAGGGGAAAAGAACTTGACATGGATGGATGGGTTCACTGTGCTGCTGGACTAGACTGCTGACCAACACTTTACTGCATACCTGTTTAACAGGAAAAGGGATGTAAGTTCTGCAGAAAGGAGTGACACACAGCAGAGCAGCTTATATATCACAGGTAGAGAGCCAAAGGGGAAGAGACTCTACTAATCTTTGTGCAAACTTTTCCTCTGCTGTCCACCTCAAGCCCTGGCTGAGTCTTCTTTGCCCAGCTTTCCCAGACCAGCTTCCTCTGCACCTGGAAAAAACTGCAAATGACAGGACTTTCTTTGAGGTGTGAAGCAAAGCTTAGGAATCTGTGGATGAGATCAATAGTATTCTCTGATGCGTGATATTCCGCAAGGTGAACCTGTTGCCCTTTCTAAGGTGTTCTCTCTTCCAGAGGGTTGAAACTTGGAGGCTGAGGGAAGACGAAAAGGGCTCCCTTAGGCAGCAGGGATCACTTCCAGCTACCACTGGTATGGAAAGTTGAAAACAGAGTTGCCCAAACATCACTAAGACAACAGCAAGGCTTAAACCAGTTTGTCTTAGTGTGCATGGATGGCATAATGCAGGTCCTGTGTGCTCCTGGCACATGCTCAAGGGAAGAGACTGCACAAATTGCTGCCAATGAATCTGAGCTAAAAAACCCAAACCTAATAATTTCAAGACTCCAGCTTTCAATTCTGTAATCTAATACAAACAGAAAGTGCTACTGTCAGCTACAGAGACTCATTTAAATCCCTGACAACAACCCAACATGCATCCTACTACCTCTTTCTGTGGATGGGATACATGAAAGAATAAGAACAAATCATGACATGACATGTCATTTTCTCTGATATGACTAGAGTACTTCTAAATGCAATGTTCACACTAGAACTTTTAAAACAGAAGTTACACTGTTTTCCTCCTCTCTTAGTTTGCTGGCTGCTCATGTAGAATAGCAGCGCCTCAAAGAATGGATCTCCCTGGGAGCTTGCCTTACATCCACTTAGTGCTTTAATCTCATAGTGGGCTTCTGATGCTTTTCTCATAGGCGTAAATAACAATTCTGCTTTCCTTCCTGCGACAGAAAGCTGCAAGAGAAATTTCAATGAATCATCAAAAGAGCTCATTCACTGTGAGGTGCTGAGCCTTTGTAAAGTGTCTTTGAAACAGACGTTACCATCAGGGGGTTTGAAACATTAAAGAACTGCAACGCAATTTGAAAAGGACTAATTCTTCAGCTGTAATAACTGTAACATGCATACTTCACCTGGCTGCATCTTATTCACCTCCATTACTTCAAGTATATACTTATAATCATCTCAGTGCTTTCAGCTTGAAACCAGCCTCATTAGCATATCTCATTAGTATCTGTAACTCTTGTGTCCAAGTTTTCTTCTCTCACATGGATCACTTTTTTAATGCAGCAGTCATCAGTATTCAAACTAATAAAGGAGTTGATATTTAGCTCACATGAATGAAATATGTTCAATATGGATTTATCATAGCTACAAGCCTACACAATAAAGAGAACTGAATGTGCCAGTTGAAGATATAAACCAGAATCACAGATTTTTACCATCTGAAGCAGGTGTTTTCTCTGTTAAGTCTTCATAGTTTTAGGACTTTAATCTAGTTAAATAAAATCTGATCTAGTTGAAATAATCACAAACAGAAGTCAGAGAGAATGCAGCTTTTAAAACTGAGCAAACTGGTGCCGATCCCTTACCCTCAAAAATGAATCTTGATATCAATAGTTTCAAGAAGTTATCAGCAGATTTCTTGCAAGTGACAGCTCTATGCACATTTATTCTCTCCTATCAACTAAGG
>JBCJKH010018636.1:7967-20677 GCA_039877255.1 Loriculus beryllinus | reverse complement strand
TGTAATTCCTCTTCAAGCAGTGTAAGACGTTATCAGCCCTCTTTGCACCTAATGGGTCACAGCTGGTAAGCTGCCCCTTCCCAGTGAGACCCTCTTTCCTGGGTATCTTTTCTAGATATGCTGCTATCTTTGTAACGGCTCACATGCTGGCCGAGTCTGATGTGGGCATATCCCATACCAAATGAAGTCAGCTCCCTATGGGCCTGCTGCTGCTCCAGCCCTACTCCCCAGGGCACATGACTATAAGAAGGCTATGCAAAGCCTCTTACACACAGTATTTAAAACACAGTTTTTTCTTGCTGTTTAGTTACTCAGTTAGAATAATGCTTCATAACCCACACTTGAAATACTCTGAAAAAAAAATTAATCCAAATAGACCAAAAAGGAATCTTGTTTTCTAAACATTTTTCCATCTCTTCATTCTCATTACAAGCTGTTGACAAGGCTCCTGTAATTCCCCATGCCACAAGGCCACAGCACAAAACCAGAATGTTTTTTCAACAGTGCCTACATTTCATATGGTTTGTTATAACATCTCTCAGTAGCTGCCGTGTCTGTAACACCAGCTAAACGCACTAGCTGGTCAATTAGCTCATTCCCTAATTCACTCTTTCCCTAATTCAGCATGACTTTGTGGAAAGCTCATTGCAATACTGAGATTATTCGTCCTTTAAAGGTGTTCCATTTAATAACCATGCTGATAGGCTGAGATATCCCCAAAACTAAAATAATGAGAGTTTACATCACAATTGCTGATTTTATCACAGGTTAGTGACACACTAGGTAAATTGGATTAGCAGAGTAGAATAAAGTAGTTTCATGAGCTGTTTTCTTGAAATGGTGGATAATTAAATATACTTTGAAAACAAACTGAAAGTAACATGCAAAAATGTTTAAAACTTGCAGGATTTGTGGGGAGTTGATTAAAAGAAGCAATAGAATCAGCGGCTTATTATGCCCTTATTTGCAGTGTTGACTTGTGAGTAAGGAGAATCCTTTGGGGGATAAAAGCAACAGATCAAAAATAATTGAGACAAGAACTTTGGACCATTAGAGACCTTTGCTAGACAAAGAGAGAGACAGAAAGGTTCATTTTACTGCTCATGTCAGGTTGGCTGCAGCCTCAGATGACAGACAACAGAGTGAGGTTACAACGGCATGGCTTTTGGCAAATTTAGATACTCTTTGAATCAAGAGTACCTTGATGTACTCCGATGTGGGAGTAGCCAAAATCTAGTTGGCAATTCACACACAAACCTCTCCCACTTGTCATGCTTACTGGCAATAATCTCAGCCAAAAGAGCATAGGTAGACCTGTGATGTATCTACCACCGCTGCATCTGGGGAACATGCACAGAGCTAAAAGGTGCCAGCTGTGACACCAGGCTGAATAAGGGGCTGGTGGTGGTAAAATCCAAAAAGAAAAAAGGGAAGAGTCTAAAAGTAGATTAACAAGGCAAGAAGAAATCAGGACTGTGAGTGAGATAACAATACAGGAAGAAGATGAGAGAGGAAGGGCAGGAAGGAGTAGAGGCAGTGAGACAATAAGTGTGGCAGGGAAAAAGAAGAAAGAATTAAGAAGAGCTTGAAAAACATTTGACCCATGGCCAAAAGGCCAGATTGAAAAAAAGAGTAACTGCTGGGATTTCATTTTGTTTCTGGTTTGGTTTTTTTCTTTCTTTCTTTCAGGTTCACAGAATTTCCCTTTGTTGTTTTTTCTGTCTTGGATTTAAATGGTACATTTTGCTCTAAAATTAAAGCAACGGTACAGTCATCTGTATCTGGGCTTCAGACATGATTTCAAAATGAACAAACTGAAATGTTCACTGCACTTACTTTCTTTTCCAGAACTCAGAAGGGGCCCCTGTATTCAGGCAGGGCTGACCAATGGCCACAGTTGTCCTCAAACTAGAGCTTTTGATGTAGGCTTAGGTCTCCAAGGTCTGAGGGCTTGGACTTTTCACCATTTCTTCCCTCTCATTATCTTTACTTTTACATTGGGAAGACTAAGATAAGCAGGTTTTGACCTTGTGTTAATTAGGTGCCTGTTACTGCTATTATCAAGACCAAAATAAAAAAGACAGAAATAACTGCGTGATACTACATCAGTAGTTCTGTTTATACACTACAGGATACAAACCACTAAGTTTAAAATGCCACATGAAGCAGCTAATGCAAAATGAATGCCAAAAAGTCAAACCAGAAACAATCTTAAAGATTAATAGATTGTTCAAAATATATATTAATTATTTTCACTACATGAATTACTGAATTTAGATGCTGTCCAATTTGGCATCAGTATCTGATTTTGAAAAGAAACTATTTTTATAGAAAAGTCACTGTCGTTACAGAAATAGTGAGCGAAATGGCCTGTTTGACACTTTTCACTTGACCTTGCACTAGGTAAACAGGAGCGTATGTTCATATTAAAATCTCTCCATTCAGATGACCCCTGGTTAGACCACAGCTGAAGTACCTGGTACAGCTTTGGAAGGGTGCTGAGAAGGCTGTGTGTGCACGGAAGGCGGTGTTAATGGAGAACCATAAGAATCATCAGGAGTCTAGAAAAATCTCTCAGGAAGGACGGCAAAAATTGTACTTGCTCAGCCCAGAGAGGGAAAGATTGATAGACAGCATGATTGATAACAGCACCTAAGTAGTTGAGGGGCTGCAACAGAGGCAGAGGATTAAACTTCTCATTATATCCACTGAGGATGAAACTAGAGACCATGGAAAAGGGAAATTTGGACTAGAAACTTTACAGCCTTTTCAGTGCCTGTGTCAAGCTGATGGCATAGCAAACAGAAGCTAGAGTTTTAACCAGTTTCCTGATGACGATGAAAGATATTCTCACTCACAACCAGACCAATAGCAAAAGGCTGTAGCAATTACTGAAGAGGTATCCTGAGGAAACCTGTACATAATAATTTCCTGCTTCAAAGCTATAAAGCAGAATCTACAGGTGGCAGTGTTATGTTTGTTTATTGTACATTATATTATGGTGGCATGTGTGACCCTGGGTCTTTACAATTACACACAAGTCATGGAGAAGTCAAAAGCTGCTTTCTTGCTTTCCATCTTTTCACACTGTCAGAAATAAGTAGTGATCTTTTTCCAGGAAGCAAAGGATAATTCTGCCAGCCCCCATGACCATGATAGAGCCTCCTGTAACAGCTGTTCCAGCATTATCCATGGGAAGACACTACACTTCATCTGATGTCTTGTCCTTTCTGGAGAAAGTTATAGCTGTCCTTGTGAGAAAAGCTGGTATTGATATTCTCAGATTTCCCAATAAATAGCTGCTGCCTGACAATGTACACAACCTGTTTGCTCTTACCTTGGAGCTCTGTTGTCTGTTATGTTTTCTCTTTCATTTTCATTTATTGCTGCTTCATCTTTTCATTCCCTTATCTGATCTTTCCCCATGCCCAGTGCAGTTCTGATACTTCTCTTATTTCTGTTTTCACTCCTCACCCATCTTTCTTTCCCGTTTCATGACCTTCTACCCTAAACCTTGAGATAATTTCCTTTTTTTCCTTCTTTTGAAGTGCATGTCTGTGTAAAGGTTTATACACCCCCCCAAAAATAAAAGAAATGGTTTGTCTAGATGAGTAATTCATCTCCCATCAACCAGTCATTGCACACACACACCCAATTTGCAGAGAGCAAAAACAAGTCTTAGTCACTGCTCAAATCCTACTCAAGCCCTCCAAACAGAGCTCAAGTGCACCTGAATACATTCATTTAAGGATCAAATTTAAGGTTTAATTCCTGGTGTAGAAATAGGTCTTCTATAGGGGTGAGGCTAACCCTGTATGTGCTCTTCAGCTTTCCTCCTCAGTCATGTTTTGTGGAGGCCTAGGTTGCACTTCCAGCTGAGAGGGACAAGGCAAAGTGCTACAAGCAGCATTTGGGAAACCCATGCTCAGTCTCCTTCACAGCTTTAGGGTAATATTCTGCCAAGTCACATGTAAGGATGCTTTAAAGCAGCTGAAATGGATGCTTATGGCTGGTTTGTAATGATATGGTGCTAGCCAGTTTTCCAAGGACCTGCCCAGCTTCCTGCATATCTGTGGCATCCATGCAACAGTACTGTGCTACCATAAATACTGTGTGAGGTCACCAGTTTACAGCTTTCCTGGCTATATAATCACAAATAAGATAAATGGCTACAACTGTGGAGTAAAGATGACTCCATCCTTCCTGGAAAGTCTATGTGGAAAAATACAGCTTAATTAGTTCAGATGGAGCTTCTGGAACTTAATCTGCCTCATTCAGATCAGTTTGGGTATTTCTATGCATTTTGCCACATGGACACTCCCTGTGTCCCATTTTCCAGCTGATAAAAGAGGAAAATAGTATGTTCTTATTTTCTGGAGGACTACAAACTGCACCACACAATAGCACCACATGCTAGCATTAATGAAGTTATGCAAGAAACAGAGATATTTGCAGGTCAGGATCTCCAATGCATCTGCAGTTTTTATCAGGATGCAACATTTGCATTTGCAACTGATCTCAGATTTCTCAACATTTGCCTTTGTCTGGAGCATGTGTTCAGTGCCGACTCAACCCTCCGAAGATACTGCAGGAAGCTATAAAGTAGGACAGAGCAAGGAATGGGATTAATTTTAGGTAACTGTTGTTATTTCAGTCCTCTCCTTGCATTTCTTTGGTTTATTTTATTTCCACTACGTACAGCTTTCCCCACCCCACGTTATAATTGCACAAATAAGAGCTACCTAATACCAATAAAAACACATTGCTAGGAAATCTGCAGGTTCAAGAGAGGTGTGTTTCTAAGAGCAGAGGGCTTCATGTACAATGTCTTGATAAATCTAATGAGCAGTGGTTCCTATAATACTTTCAGTTTCACCTGAAGTATTTTGTTAAGACTGAAACCGTGACATAAAACCTCCAAAAAATTAACAGTGCTGAATTGTTAGGGTCGGGTAAAAATTACTAACCCATACCCAAGTTAACCCAAGTTATCTCGAAAACCAACAAGCACTGCAAGCACAGATGCCTCCAGATCACAAAACCTTTCATTTGGGTTGTATTACTAGGTTGGGCTTAAAAGCAATTTTAACAGTATTGTTTGAAACCATCAATTCTTTTCTTCCTATTCAAAGCTCACAAATACAGAATCTACAAATTAAACATGTCAGAATTTAAAGAAAAAACCCATCATATTAAAAATCTGCAAATATTTGGCTCTTAAAGAACTAATCTGATGAAAATAAATACTCTTTCTAGTACATTTAATCCCTAAGGACTTGTGTTCTACATCTTAAATCAAGTTTCAGAAGTAATCCAGTGAATGGCTGGAGATGGTGATAGTGTGTATAACCGACGTTAATTTAAACAAAGCCATTTGCAAACTTCATGAATTTGGAGCAAACTCAAATAAAAATACACAACCTTCATGCCTTTGTAATACTTCACTTGCTAAAGCACGGCATGCCTCACACGTACATTCAGACGTGCTTTTAATAGTATCTGCACGTAACAATTCACTCTGTGACAGCACTTGGTGAAAGAAAACCCAAATCCCTAATAACAGTCCCATGCTGGATCACTGCCACTGCAGTATCCTCACGAGTCAGGACTGCAAAGTGTTTTTCCAGCCTGGTCAGACAATGTTTTTGTGCTTCTGCAGATGTTCCTAATGCAGCCTTCTGCAGCATAAACCATTTTCCTCCTCAGGATTTCCTCCACTGTGAGTATCTTACAACAGCAACTGGAAGGACTATGTGGATCCTGCACAAAGGTGTACCGGTCATATTTAAGTTGAACCCCTGTGAGATGTAGTCAGATACTCCAGGCAATGCAAAAACCTGTAAGGCAGGGGGAGAGGCCACATTTTTTGCTGCCTGATACCAATGAGCTGGAACCCTATAACTCCCACTGCCTAGGGAGGTGGGAAACCACCTCCCATTTGTCAAGCTGTTACCTTCCTTTCAGTCACATCTCTTTAGCAGCAAACTGAAAATATACTATTATAAATCCTACACGTTGAGGTCTTAAATTTAAGTTCAACTTGCTACTTCTCCACTGTAGCTCCTGGTCCTGGTTTGAAGGCTGGTGTCACAGGACAGATGACCTTCTACAAAAGAGTAGGAAGAAACACAGGCAGGAGCGTGGGGGAAGACACCAAGGCAGGAATGAGAAGCTCCTGAGCCAGCAGGGCACAGTACCCTCCCTGCGGAAAGCAAAGTAGCTGAAAACAGGAGAGGAAAGGAAAAGCATAAATACAAAAGCCCTGTAGCTGGAAAGGGAGATAGAGCTGCTCCTGCGTGGCCTGAGAAGAGACAGCAGTAATTGGGGCGATGTGGGACTTAGGCTCTGTAGAGGAAATGCAAACCGGGTACACTGGAGGCACCCCACAGGCAGGGTTGAAGGAAAGGGAGACAACTGCTGCAATTTCTCCAGCAGGGAATGGCAAGAAGGTGGGAAATGCAGCACTTGTGCCAGTGCTGACCCAGTGCTCCTCCTGCTCACCTAGAAGTGCCCCAACACCAAGCACTAGGAGACATGCTGGGAATTACTGATTCCCCAAGCAAACAGTGCTGCTTTCACTCCGCAAAGAGCTCCTGCACAGGGAGCCACCACACAGAGAAATACGGACAAAGTAGCTGCCAAGAACCAGTCTCAGCAAACATGGCTGTACATTGCTGAGGGTTTCCCCTAAACAGAAGGTAATGAGAAGGGTGAATGAGTGCCCTGTACTCTATTGAGTATCTGAAATAACCCAAGCACAGCATGCTTTGCCTCTCACCATGTGTGAACATAAAAAAATTGAGTGCTTACCAGCCAGTTTCATGGTTTTCTTTACTAACTCAGAAGAAATGCCATCTCCCTATCAAGGGCTTTTCATCACAGGCTTTCTCAGTGCGCTTTCTGCTCCTATGTGAAGCTTGGTGGGTATCTTTATTACTGTGTACTACAGAGGGATGAACACATTGTTTGCACTCCATAAAATAATAAATGCACTCAGCATGCTCATCAGCACTCCAGCTTGCCTTGGACCACGGCTCCAAAGTCTGCACTTCTCTTTATTTAAACCTGTTAAACCTATTTAATAGGTTTTAATTAAACCCTTTAAAGCTGTTTAAACCACCAGATTGTCACCCTTTGATGGTGATATATTTGTCCATCCACGTGTAAGATAAAAGGTAGGAGTTACCAAGGGTTATTTTATAGCATGAAAAACAAACTGCCACCTCCCTTGTGTTAGTCATGCTAAATCAATTTTTAAAATGTCTTTAATGGGTGCAGTTTTATATAGAAAGAGCTTTTTACATATTATGCATTGCTGAGTAGAAAAAGAAAGAAAGGAGAGCCCCTTCCCCTGCAACAGGAAAGAACAAGAGCGTTGGTGTAAGTCACCCACACCCATAAGGCAGAGAGAAAACTATGTCCTTCTGTGGGTAATGCTTACAATGCTTTATCCTTACCATGCTATTTGCAAGCCTATTTTTGTTTCCCAGGAAAGCTGTGCTTGGGTAGGGCAGATATGAAACAGCCAGAGGGGAAGCTGAGACCAGGTCAGTCTGTAGCTGTCCTCTGCAACATGCTGCAGCAGCTAGTAAAATCACAGTGCTGCCCTGTGTTTGTGATCCAAACGCATCTCCAGCAACATGGCTAATTGTATAATTCAGGAAAGGGTCACTGCAGTGTCCACTATAATCTATTTATTTTTAGCACATCCGGGATTAGCCTAGACACCCATTTTAGCTACACCCGCCCATGCCACCCTGTTCCTGACAAAGCTCTGAGAGCCTCTGAAGCATCAAAAACCTGTTCCCATTGAGAAAGTCATCTTTTCCACACTCCTAGAACAAAGGTTCAGTGGAACAGGCTATCCCAAAAGGAGAGCCCAAAATGGGTTGTACAAGCCCAAAGTGGAGTACAGTCTCATTGGAGCTTTGTTGTATGCAAGGATGAAGGATATACTTTCAAAATATCTGATTTCTGTAGTTGACACATATAGCTGATGAAGACCTTGTCTAAGAGTATCTTGTCTCACTGATTGTTGAGTTTCTACCAATCTGATATAACTGCTAAGCTCAGATGCAAAACTGAAACACTGTTCTCACATACTTTATGCTCCAAAGCATTCCTATTAAACCCCCCTAATTTGTTACTAGGAGAGCACATGAAGCAGAGGGTCAGAAAGGAGGACCTACACTATCAAAGAGCAGTGGGAACAGCTGTGATAGCCATACCAGCACCTGCACTGATAACCAGCTTCCCAGTGGAGCAGAAAGCAGACCATATTCAGGATCCTCAAGCCTGTCAAAACCCCGGGTTCCAGCCAGCGCATTGGAAGTCATGGTGAGCGGGGAGCTGATCATTTCATGCTGGTTAACAGTTATAGACATCACATGTACTTTTAGTGGCCATTAGTGTAATTTTATTCCCCATGACAGT
The DNA here is from genome assembly GCA_039877255.1 of Loriculus beryllinus. NCBI lineage: Eukaryota > Metazoa > Chordata > Aves > Psittaciformes > Psittacidae > Loriculus > Loriculus beryllinus. The sequence goes on along the minus strand of JBCJKH010018636.1, from coordinate 12,244 downwards.
CAAAACTGTTGTGAATGAGTTGTCCATTCCTACTCAAACCTTTCTGCTCATTTTCTGCCTTGACCATTTCTTCCATAAATGACCAATCTCCATTTTCCATTTTGCACCTGAAAACCCTATTTTCTGCCAGTTTTTGGAACTGCAGGGTGAAAGCAATTAGGGAAGAAGCAGATAGTGCACTATAAGAAAGTGTCACTAAGCCAATGAGATAAGTTGTGCACTAGTTTACCTAAATGCAACAGCATTAAGACACACTAGTCACAATGGCATTAGTGCAGGGAATGGCATGCAAAAGGAAATAATGGGTTCTTCCAAAACTATTTGAACTAGACAAGATAAAATGCACAGAGAACCAAAACACAGTCCTGTGCCAGGAAGATTTTTTCCCCTAATACCTGTGCTGTGTCCTTCCCTTGCTATCATTGATTGGCACATCTTGGGGATCTATTTGGCATCAATCTCTAATAAGTTCTTTGTTACACATTGGAAACTACTGTAGTGATCTGTTGCAAGTGAAGCCAAACAGTTGGACAGATACATTCACTGCTTTTGGGACCATAGCAAATATATTAATACACTACTCTTAAAAGGAAAAATCTTTCTAAAGAAAACCTAAAGCTGCTCTACTGTAATGGCCTTTCCAAGCAGCCAGTTCTTGGTATTGGCTACATTTCCAAGATGTATGTGCTTTGTGGCAAAGGAGAGTTAAATGCCACAGGATGTCCAGAAAGCTTCATAATTCAAAGAATTCTGCAGTTTTCAGAAAGAGGTTTTAGCAGTCCTGTGCAGAAATGAGTAATTACAATCAAATTGCTGACCCCAAACATTTCTTTCAACAGGCCTCTATGTTTATGTAGAGGAGTCAAGGGGAAATGAGGCTTGGATAACTTGGTAAGAGTTTCAGAGTCTGTAATTCCTGGGGTCAGGAAGGGGAAACGCCATAATTTTGACTTCTGGGAACTTTGAATGGCAGTGGAGGCATTAGTCATGTCCAAAGTTGCCTCTCTCTAACTGACATGAAACAGGGCGTTTGGGGTGAAAACATCTGAATTTCTCATTTCTTGCCGAAGCAATCCTCAGCTTTTCACCATTTCACCCAGCAACGTCTGGTGATATTTTTGCTTCCACAGCCTTTGAATGAGTTTGCAAACACTGATATTTACACCATCTACATTGCTGTGATATATAACCTATGCTGAGATGAGGAGGGGTAATTAATCTGTCAAAGAAAGATGATTTCAGACTGTCCTCGCACTGGGATAGATAGCACCACCTACATTAACATTTATAAGGTAATCAACACTGTATTTCAAATAAAGCCTGGACTTGATGTTGAGCATGTGAAGAAGTAGAAAAACTAGTAAAAAATGAAGTCATATATGGGGCTGTGATCACTTCAAATAATTACCATGCAATGAAAATATGCCTCAACAAATCAGTAAGGTATGTTACAGAGGAAAATAATAAGACTCCTTGCCCAGGAAGGAAAGTAAATCTCCTGGTGCTGTTTTCCTCAGACTAACTGAAATCCAGAGTTTTTGCCATTATGATCAGTTGTTGCCTCAAAAGCAAAACTTGTTAAGCCCAAATATGATATTAATCTCTTGCTACAGATTATGAAAGAAGAAATCTGTAGGAAGCATAAATATCTCATTAACATAATCAGGGATTTCGTTGATTTAACCCTAAAGTTTTGATTATGCTGACACTCCTCACACCAAAGTGCTACACTAAGAAATCATGGCATTAAGACAAACTGTATGTGTTTTTTCATAACTAATACATATCTTATAGAAATCTTTGGACAGCAAGGCTGGTGTTGGGCTCCCATCCCAGCAAAAAACATGATTTTATTAGAGTGATACAGAACGCAAGGCAGAAAGGTTACAGCAGATAAATATGATGCAAAACTATGTGCCTTTTGCTCTGTGGTTTCAGCAATCTGAGAGGTATTGCTATCTACAACATGCAGCAAACACCCAGGAGCATGTTAGTGCCATTGAAAAGGAGAGGTTAAAAATTGTTGTAAAAATACTCTATTGATAAATGGGCTAGATTTTCACCTGTACCAAAGTCAGGCAAGCATCCACTTTCCATATAAAAGCAGTCAGAAAATCCTTGCCCTGTTACTAGCTTGAAACATAGCTTATGAAGCACCAGTTAGTTAATATGGCCTGAAAGGGACAGAAAAACAGTTATTTGGAATTAAGCTGCCAAGAAAATCAATTATTTGGAATTAAGTTGGAGACCCCCCTCCCCCCAGACCAGCCTCTAGTACATGTGTATGTGGCATCAGAAGGCTTGATACCTCCTTTCCACTTCTCCCGCAAGAAGACAATACCCCAGGTATCACATCTGCTAAATTTTGTTCTCTTAGAGCCATTATATCAGCAAGTGATCATCAGAGCACAGCTTTCTCACATAGTGAGGTAAGTTCAGAAGGCACAGCATAGAGATGGCATCACATTACATTGTGTCAAACCACTTTTTGTATTGGAGGTAGGTCTGGCTGATGCAGTGTACTGCTGTTAGGGCATCCAAGGAGTAACTTTCATAAGATGAAAGCTGAGGTATCACCACCCGATAGCTCAGGTTCTGGGGCAATGATGGTGGCTTGCATGGCAGGACATGGTGTGACTCAGGGGTTTGACTCCTTAAATCTAGGACAGCTATTTTAAGTGCTAGCTGAAACAAGTAAATGTTTGTCTTCTAGTGGAACCAGGTCTTTAATTCTTGACTTGTATTTGTAAATAACAGCTGCTGCACACACAAATCCAACATTGTCTCTCTGTTTACAGAACTGTAAAATAAAGCCATTAAGCAGTCTTCCTTGAGTTGTCTCAACAAAACAACACCCCACCCCCTTCATGAGGAGCACAAATAATGAGGTTGGCTTCTCTATATGATTTTATGTGGGGCCTTACTCATCTTAGGACTGTAAGGATAGCCTGGCTACCTAATTGCACCAGTTAAAAATACTCCCTCTTCCCTACATAAACAGTTTCTTAAAGCTTATTTTCAATTTGTATTTTTGCAGGTTTTTCACACAGAACTCAGCATATAAACAATTGGAGACCATATTCAAGGTCCTTTCCTATTTAGAAAAATGTTCACAAAACCAAACCAACCTCCTAATTTGTAAGGGAGTAGAAATTAATAAAAACTTTAGGGTTTAATCCAGATAAAAGACACAGCTAACTAAAAAAGAAAACATTCTGGTAAATTTTCAGGAGGCAGCCATTTGTTAGCCCTGTTATATGGAATTATGTATTCTCAGGTTTGGAACAGAATGCTGCAGGAAGCTTGCCCATCAAATTCAGCTTCCATTTATTTTGGCTGCAAATCTTAATCTCCTTATCAAGCAGGTATCAAGCCATCTGCTTCTATCCTCAGTAAATTTAGTAAACTTGCATCCAGTTTTGGGGCTAGAACAAGCAGTTTTCTTCTGTCCAGTAATAAATACACCTTTAAAATCCATTAGGTTAAACTAGCCCCAATATTGGGAAGGTCCAATAAATGAAAGGAATGTGGCAGCAGGATGGGGTGGGGAGGAATTAAAATCTGTACAGAAACAAAAACTCAATTTAAGGCTATGGTAGGCTCCAGCACTACAATTTGATTTTTGAGAAAGCTAGTCCTGCAAACTGGTAGGAACAACACAAACACCCAAAACATGCTTGTTTGGTTTCGTTTGGTTTGTCTTCACAACAGGCAAACTCTCAAGACATTCAAGATTTGGTTCAAGCAAGCTAAATGTGTGAAAAAGCAGCTGGCTATCTAAAGCTGGCTATCACATTTCTCAAGTTTTCATAGATAAGACAACGATCTGCTTGTGACAGTCGGTGCATTGCTGGTCTGTCCCAGAGCACAGTCATGAATAACAACCCAGAACGAGGGGATACCATGCTCAAAAGCATTAACTGCTCAAAACAGTTTAGTTAATATTTAATTTTTAAAAAGTATTTTCTAAAAGACTGGAAGATTTGAGAGCTGAGAGCACAGAAGATAAAAAAGGAAAAGGCCATCCATTTTCTCTCGTTAACATGCAGAGTTCAGGCAGCTGCAAACATATGCAATCGCTACAGAAGCCCTGGTTTAGAGGAACTTTTCTCAAGCTATCAGCCTGGAGCTTGGGTTACTCTGCTGCGTTGTAGGTTTGGGATGATGCCCCAGGCTCTGAAGCAACTTAACAGGAAAGGGGACGGGGTTGATGCATAGTGTAATGGAATAGCTCCAAATTGCTTAAGTAGCCTTTGGCCCAAGCTCTCAATGCCAAG
>JBCJKH010018635.1:0-17040 GCA_039877255.1 Loriculus beryllinus | reverse complement strand
GAGCTCATCTCAGTCTCCCCTCTGGCAGGTTAAAGCCATTCCCCTTGGCCTGTCCCTACAGGCCCCTGTCCAAAGCCCCTTTTCAGGTTTTCTGTAGCCCCTTTAGGCACTGGAAGCTGCTCTAAGGTAACAGAGTGCTACAGTCAAATTATTCTGGCCAGTTTGAGAGCACGCACTGCCTACAGCTGGAGCCTTGTGTGCCCCCTCTCCCACAACAGAGAGCATCCAGCAGCCCCAACACCCTAAAGCCACCAGTAATGATTTTGGCTCTTACAGCTGCTGGTTTGGGAAAGCAGCACTGAGGGGTTGTCCAAGGAAGTGCAGGTCGTATATAGCGGTTTTGTTAATAAGCAAGGGAAAGAAGAATGTGATTTGCAATAACATTTATTAAGGACAAATGTACATATTTACAAAGAAAAATCTGAGAAAAAATACAAAACCGAAGAAGTGTTCCAAAAGAGAGCAGTTCAGGTAAAAAAGAAAGTGGTTTTAGTCCCCAAAGCTGACCCAGCACAACCATACACCACTGCTAGAAGATTCCAAAGTGGCACAACGCAAGGCTGGTCCCTTCCCTCCAGCTTCATAAACCAAGACAGAAGCAAACAGGGACACAAGAGAAACCACCACTGCTGGGTTCTTTAGTGCCACCTCCTAGTAAGTACAGACCAAAGAGTTTCCAAATGAGTCTATTATCTTCTTTGGGATAATTTTTCCCAGAGAACATCCTCTCTCATTCTGTAGGTCAGAACAGGCACCATCAACTCACAAAAAACCAATAAACCAGTGAAATAATTCTCAGAGTGACAAATTACTGACCTTTATGTGAAGTAAAAGACACTTGCCCATAACCTTCTTGAGGAGCCCCATATCCTTCCCGAGGTTGGACAAGGCCAGCCCTACCTCCTCCCTGCAAACACAAACTACTCCCTTGCTGCCACACTGAGGAAATCCATCTCATCCTCATTATTCCAGGATAGGAAGCAACACTGGATAGCTGCTCTTTAGGCTCATCACTAGTTTCTGCACAACCTGCAAGGGAGGAGAGCTGGTCTTAGCTTAACTCCATATCCCAACCTGAGCTGCCCATAGAGAGTCCTCAGCCCATCTTCTGTTGACCCACCAGGCAAAGCAGCACATGGCAGGAGATGCAGCCAGTACCCTCCTTTATCTGTTCACTTTTAATAACAGCAAAGGAAAGAGGGATATTGGTTAATGCACACCTTGAGTATCACTAATGATTATCACCTGCATCGTGAGACCTAACTCAACCTCAGAGCTAAATCCAAGTTTCAAGCCATTAGCTCTGGCATACTTGCTGCTTCAAAATACTAACATCCACCTCTTCCTAAAGCGTGAAACCACAAGATACTCTGGTTTATCTGGCATTGGGATGAGATGATATCAGGGTAGGAAGGTTCAGAAAGTGAACATGGAGCCAACACCATCTTTATGATGGAAAACAATGAAGCCTTGACAGCCACTAACTGGATCCACACATGAGCACCAAAGAGCCTCGCTGCAGCCGAGTGTCCATACCACAGAACACTGGGGAAGTCTCATCAACATCAGAACTGCTGGAGAAGTCTGACATCATTTTCTGCAGCAGGTGGCATGGAAAATAAAGCTTTCTCATGACAAACTGGACAAGGTTACTTGCTGTGAACACTACCAGCTTCCCTTGGAAGGGATAATTCAGCTCAGCATCACCCGCAGATGGGCACTGCACTGGGCACATCTGAACACTGCCCAGGGTCAGTGATGGTGTTGGGGCAGACAGCCAGGGTTTTGCAGCAGGTCTGTTCCTGAGGCAAAAGGGAGATAAGAACATGTGTTGGTTCCTGCACCAACACCCTAAGAGCTCTGCCCTTAAACAAAGCTAGAGCAAATCATCTCTCCTGCACAACACAGGCATCCTGAAATCCTTTCTTTCACACCACATCCTGTGCAGGCATCCAGGGAAAAGGGTAAAACCAGGACTCAACCAGCACAGCACTGACATGTATGAGATACAGAATGAAAGAAAGCAGAGGAGTGACCAGCAAAGAGGCTGGAACACAATGGGCACATCACTGTGGTGTCAACCAGATGAGGTTTCTGCTCCTGACAAGCTATGGGCACTCTCTGTCAGGAGAGATCATAACCACCCAGATGAATGTCGATAACTGGCCTCTAAACTGCCATAGAGATATAAAGCATTTGTTCAGGTTCTTTATACTCTGCAGTGATAAGTGTTCTATAAATCCCAAAAATGTTCCTGAGCATTCTCAGACTGTAAAGTCTCAAAGGTTTTTGGCTGATGAAAACCAGCCTTATCTCAAGATTTGAATCAGAAAAAGAGAGAGACCATCTTAATAAACAAGTTAAAGAATTGAGTTTAAGCAACAGAGCGCATATCCCACTGCTCTGCGATAAGATACCCTGAACGTTATGTTTAAATATTGCTCTGGGCAAAGATATGCAGACTTCAGGTCCTCTGGAACTGTTAGAGCTACAGAAATCATGGCTTTGCAGAAGTCACTGGTATGGCTTCAAAGCACTTGTCATCAGATCACAATGACAGCATGCAGCAACCTAACTGCTCACAGCAGCCTCACAGCACCTAACCCAAGCAATGGCTTTGAAAGGGAGCAGGAGTATGTGTAAGCTGCTCTTCTCCAGGAAATATGGATAGAAAATGGACAGAGAGAGACCCAACCAACTCCTGTGCCTTCTCTCTCCACGCCAGGCTGGGGAAAAGGAATACTCCCTGGTTTTTACCATGTCTGTTCCAATTTGGGGAAGGAGACTTAAGCAGGGAATTCCAGCCAGAAGCATCACCTTGGCTTCTTCCAACCTGAATCTTCTGGCACCTCAGCATCCTTCCCCTCCTCTCCTCTCCTACCTTTCTTAAGACAGTCACACCAAGCTTGCCAGAGTCCAAGCACACTCTAAGGATGCAGCATCATGCATCCACTGCCTGCACAACAACCCAGTGACTCCTACACTTCCCACTGCTGAAAGAGGAAGACTCTGTATTAAAGGCAGTGTATTAAAAAGAAAAGAATACTTTCCAAGGAAAAATCAGCATCCTCAAAAAACAGAAGTCCTAAAGGCACAAACCGGTGAACTCATCAGAGCAGGTTACAAGAGAGACTTGGAGGATTCCTGTAAGATTACAACAAAGGGGTTCACGAGCAACCCAAAGTTTCCGAGACAGCATTTAGAGAGCCTCAACCTGTACACTAAGTGAAGAAAGAGGCGGCTCAAGTGGTCCGTGATACACCACGGTCCTTCAGATCAGACAGCATGTGCTATATTTGCCTTTTTTCCTGTAAGCTTCCTAAGTAACACTGTTCACATGGATACAGATCTAGAAAGGGTTATAGATACAGGTACTTATATATATTCACACATTTTAGTCCCTGTAGTAAACATCTACTCCTTTCTCTTCAGTGCTGCTGGAGCAGCTGCCAACACTGACGCCACTGGTGGCTGTTCTCAGAAGTAATTGTGTCTACACCAACCCTCTGGAGTAGGCAAAAGAAAGCAGATTACTACAAAAGGAGAAGCACTTGGCTCAGCTCAGTCCCATACTTACTATATACAGAAAAGAAACCCTTTAGACACAAAGTCCCATCTTCCCTCCAGCTCACAAAGCAGTTCTGCTCAGCCCAGCTCAACCAGGGTAAAGCATCATCCAGACATTTACATTTGTAGGCAATAAACAACAAGCAGCATGCAACAGTTCCATTAAAAGAAGTCAAAACAATCAATGGCTGTAACATTAGAAGTGTGTCCTGATGTGGTAAAGTCATGCTAACAGAGGAGACGTACCTAAGAGCGGGTTACTCCACTCCTGAGACCTAAGCAAACACGCATAAGTTAGTTCACACAAATGAAATAAAACACATCTGCAGTGCACCGAGACCACCAGATTCAGAAAAATGTGTCATTTCTTTACAATAAATACATCTTTGCAATGGTTTTTTTCCTGTAACATGATGTACTTCCTTGGAAATGAGAACAAATGGATGGGGGGGAGGTGTGGTGCTCTGCAAAAGGCTTCCCCCACCAGGAAAATGAGAAGCTACCTGTTCCTGTCTCTAAGTTAACATTAACAGCAGCATTGAGAATAAACACTTCTTATTTAAACACCAATCTTAGTTGCCTAGAAAAGGAGTGGTTATGGATTAGATTCAGCAGATTGCTGTAAAGCTGCTTTTGGACCAGTATCAAACATCCTTCTTGTGAATACCTTACACTGAAACCTTGAAAGCAAGTCTTCAGCAATGCCTACACGATGTCTACAGGGGCTGAAGCAGGAAAACGTCTCCTGACATGTGTCTACACTCCCCGTCTGGCCTCTTATAGCAACTGGGAGCACATTGTACAATTATAGAACAGGAAACTTCCCCATGGACCTGACAATCCATGACCACTCCTGCCAGGTCCCGGATCACAGCTACACAGGACACACAGCAGGATTAACACAACACTCGTGGGGTGAACCCTTCCCAGGACAGTGAACTAGGGAGAGCAAAGACCAGGACAAGGAAGATGCAGCAGAGGCTATGGCCAAGACATTCAGGAGCTTTGGTCTTGAGGTTTCAACATGACCCTGTTGCCACTCAGAGAAAAAGCAGCCACCAAACAGTCAGTGCTACGACCAGGAGAAAGGACATCATAAAGGGGATACGCGGAGAAGGAAAAATGCTAGAGTACAGCTGACACTTTTTGAGTGCTTTCTGCTCTTCAGGGATTGGAATAGAAACCTTTGGAAGAGTTTCTTCACTTGCTTGCCAGGCAAAGGCTGTCTCAGTAGGTATCTCCTGCTTTTTTAGTTTGTCTTCATCCTGTACTAACAGAGGACGCTCCCGTGTCTGCTTTCATGGTAGAAGATCAAGAGAGACAGAGAGAGATGAACAAAAATGACAGATGGAAAGTGCCCAAAAGGATACTTGGAGGTGTGCAAAGCATTAGGACAGCCTTCTCAATGTAAAAATTAACTGCCCAGGAGAGTAGAGCTGCTGGTGGCTTGGGCCGCACCAGCCTCAGAGCTACAAAGCCCAGTCCTCTCTGCAGAGCTCATGAACATTGCATCAAGATCATGCATGTTTTGACACAAACATCTGGATCATGACCATGATTTACACCTGCCCTCCCAGAAAAGCGTGTGCTTGAAAACCACTGAAGTGTTTTGGAATTGAAATGGCTGAGAAAAAACATGTGAGGCGTTAGGAATAGAAGCGATAGAGTACAAAATGTGGTCTCTGATAGCCACCTACTCTACAGGGCTCTTAAAAAGAAGCTTTTGTTCAGTGTCACTGAGCATCCAGACTGCAGTGCAGGCAAAAGCTTTGCCAAAGTTCTGGTGAGAGTATCAAAATATTTGAAAGCCCTACTGGAACAAGTGGAAAACTGCTCAGCTTAGAAATGCTGAGCGTGGAGCTGCAGGATGGCAGTGGGAGCCCTGCAACCTCCTTCCAGTTGCGCTTTAGTTTCTGAAGCCTAAAGAATATAAAAGCCCAGACTGAGTAAATCATCACAAGCCTCCAGTGCTTCCACTGAAGACAGAAAAGGTTGTGGGAAAAGTAGCTTCTTAGTAATTATCCATCCCTTTAGTTTGCCAGACCTAGTCAGACCCAAGCGTACCTAGGAGAGGAAGAACTTGGCTCTAAGCTCTCTGAGCTGAGCTAACCTCCTTTGATCAGGGCGGTATTTTGGGACTGGTTCTTTGCACACCCCTAAGTGATGAGTACTAGGGAGAAAGTAGCCAGGAGACTGGGAAGCAAAAGAAAATATAAAATGCAAGAGTAACATGATCATTAAAACAAAAGAAAAACAGAAAGAAAGACAACATAAAAAGAACAGGGTACAGTTAAACTTTCATCATTGCTTTGCTCACCGAGTACACGGTTATATCTTTCATGCAGCTTGTTTTTCCAATCAGCCATGCACCAAAAGAAGCAGAATTGAAAGCTGCAAAAGCCGCAGCAGTGCAGAAGTCCTCTCGGTGTGAGTTATGAAACTATTTCATGTAGCCAAAAGAAAGAAAGTGTTATCCAGCAGCTGCTGTTGAGTTTTTGCTTTGGTGCCATTGCAATAGCAAAAGTCTGGTTCAGAAGCACATATCAGAACAGCAGCTTTACCTCAAGCCCACCAACCTGTCTCTCAGAAGATAGGACAGTGACTTTCTTGACCTGGACACATAAAGCGTGTTAAGGTTCAGTTGTTGTGCCATAAAACATCTAGGAACAGCAGAAAAGCAGCCCCTGGCAGAACACCCCTTGGTCATTATTGGAGGGGGAAGACACCACCATGACCAGGAGAAACAAGATTGCTTTGCATCATCATTTCTTGTACTTAAACATGTGCAGGTGAAGGAAAAACCCCACCCCAGAAGCTGCTTGGTGAAGATGCATTTCTGGATGCTCACAGCAGAAAGTGTCCACCTCCACCTCACAGCAAGCCTACTTCATAGGGTATCAGATTGAGAGGGTATTTTCAGAAATGCAAATCCAAGGCTGCCACCAATTCTTGCATTGCTGTGGACCTCAGATGGGGAAGGCCCACACCATCCCGCTACCATGAAGAGCAGCCCCCAAGACCTCACAGCGTGGTCACCTCGGAAGAAACTCTTTATAATATCCAAGAACATCATTCTTGAAGTGCAATTGTGGAGCTTGGGAGCCCCTACTCTGTCCCACCAGCACGTGCCTACACAAAACAGCAGTGTGGGCAGCTCTGCAGCACTCTGCTGCCCATGTTCCTGCAGAATTTACCCTGATGTTCAGCAAGCAAACAGGAAAACCCATTCATGTGCTAAACTGGGTAATTCCAAGGGTACTGATCAACCCTGAGTAGTGAGACAGCTTTGGGGGTGGGTGTGTGTGGGACAGCTTTGGGGGTGGGACATTTGGGGGTGGGTGTGTGTGTTTATTTCTAGCAGAGTGAAAAAAGCCCTGTAATTATCACGGCTTTTCTCAGTGCTTTGAGGAGCCTGGAGTAAACTTGGCCATTAAAACCCTGTACCTCCATCCACTGCAAGATGATTTCTGTGTAAAATGTATCTCCCTCACAATGGTTTGAAGATTAAACCCCAGCTCATTTGCAGAGCTGTGGGCAGGAATAGGAGAAGCTGGGCTTAAACCAGCAAAGTCCACAACTGCCACAGAGCCTAGATGCAAGTTTACAGTCGTAATGAGAAATCACATTTACTGTTTAAGAGACTGATTACCATGGGTGCTGTTTTACCCATAAGCTGAGCTAGATAACACCAATAGTAGACGGAGCATCTGTCTGCTCTCCAAGAAACCAGCTGCACACAGAGTTCTGCTGCTCCAACTTGGTTTCTTCGAAAAATTACCTTTTCTTAAAGGAATTGGCAGAGAAAATGAATGTGTGCAGCTACTACAGGCCCTGCTCCTGCAAGGAGAAAAATTTCCATCATGTATCAACAGCCCTCCTATAGCCACCTGAGGAGTCTTCTTGAAGCCTCCACAGCACAGCAGCACCTGCAGATTCTAATGCAAGACTAAACCCAATGACATACTGGATTGTAACTGGAGAATAGAGTGACTTTGGAAAATGGGATACCATCCCAGTGCTTCTCCACTGGGTTATCTGCAGTATCATGACTGAAGTAATAATTGTCTTTAGAGTTTTGGGGGGGGGGGGGGGTCCACCTTTTGGGGAGATGCATTCCCTGGCACCAGGAATAAGCCAGTCCCCAAAACAGCCCTGGGACAACACTAGCATTACGGATGGCAACAGTAGGAAAAGCAAGATCAAAATCAGGTGAAGGATTCCTATGTTGTTTTCTACCAAAAAGATCACATTCTTATGATACTAAGACTAAAGCATCTATTCTCCTACAGACCATCAGGCATGTTAAAAGTTAGGATGAACCATTAAACCTCAATCTAACCACAACCTAGGGGGAGCTGAGGCTGCATAGCTGTCCCCTGGAACACTGCAGAGCACCGAGACCCGCATGCCGCTGAGGTACTCACTCCATCCGCTCCCGTAGGAATCTGCCCGTTGATGTTGAGGGTTCGGAATGGGGAGTGAGCGGACAAACGTTTGTCCCATTCACTCGGCCGAGGCTCCGGGACGGACTCCATGAAGTTCTTCTTCAACTCACTGATGTTAGCATGATGCTTCTTTATTTCTTCCTGGGTCTTATCTAGATCCTATTAGTGAGGGGACAGGACAGATGAAGAGACACGGAGGTGACATCAGCACTTGCCTAAGCTGCTGCTTAGCAAAGCTGCGCTCAGCTGAGGTACTGCCGACTTCCAGCAGTTGTGCTCACACTGCAAACACACAATGGGAGCATCCTCTCTCCTCTTTCCTCTTGTATTAACTGGGATAAACTTAATCCACCAAACCCAATGGCAGCTGAGGTGTAACCTCATGGCATTTCCCCACATGGGATTAGTTTTAAGACTATGTTTGGGTTATTTAATTGAATGCCTTTAAATTGGGTGGGTTTGCTTCCTTTTCCCTCTACTAGTCTGAATATTCACAGCTATGAACACAACTGATGTTTAAAGGAAATGCTTTCCCAATTTTCTTCATTCCCTTCATACCTATTTCTCTTTCATCCTACCAGGAATTAACCTTTGGACCCAGAATACCCTCACTACCTTTCCACCCCCCTCTCATCTCATCCCTCCAGAAGCTATCACAGGAGGTTTTAGACTTCTCACATGAAGATAAGATCACAGCCCTTTACAAATCAATCTAAGAATCTGCTTTATGCTGCATCAATTGAGAAACTCCTCCTAAAATGCTTCACCTGGAAAAAGCCAGCTTTCTGATCTGCGATGCCAGTTTACAGCATAAATGCACAGCCTTTAAGGCAAGTCAGCTCTCTTCCACTTGTTTAAAACTAGCTTTTCCCTTGCAAGCAAACCAGAGGTTGTTGAAAGCGAAGCTTTCACGGAAAATAGGCAGAAGCCAAACAACAACTTTTCTGGACAGCGCTGAAAAGCAGCTTAGAAAGTGAGAAATTAAGGTCAGTAAAAGCACCACTGGGAAATTTCACTACTTTTCTGCTTTTAGTTGTTACGCAGCCCATGGAGTTTAAAAGATGGGAGAGTAACTGCATCCCTCAAGGAGGGTTTCTCCATCAAATACCTGCAGCTTGGACATTTGCTCTTTCTGGCATGGTTCTGAAGTGTAAAAACCAGTTTGGGATCAAGCCTGTCTCAAAGCACAGGGAAAGTGCCTGCTGGATAGCAAAAATGAAAACAAAAAGGCAGAAAAGAGTCTGATGAGGACTCCAGGATAAAGCCCTGCTTGGTCCAGGAGCCCTAAAACCCTGCTTTAGAGAAGAAAGACCACCTTGGCCATCCACCACTACGCAGGAGGTGGTCCTGGAAGGGTTTGCAGAGAAGCTGAAGCCACAAGGAGCTCCATGGAGCCACAATGGGTCTTGAAAGCATCTTGAGGAACAAGCGTGGGCAGCGATAACCACTTTCCCTCCAGTTCTCTAAGAACATGGGCTATTGACCACAGAGCTTTCAATAAAAACAAGTGGCAGCTTTGGGAGGATAATGTCTGCTGGAGAAACAACTCATCTGACCAATGCTTGGAGTAAAAAGAACACAAGGAATAAAGGGGGTGAGCTGCTGGGGTCTAGGCAGAGCTGGAGCACCTGCAACAGAACCGATGGGAAGGATGGCGGAGAGGGAACGGGCTGAATGCCAGCACCAAGTATCGCAGGTACAAAAGGAGGAAACTGGGAAAAAGGGGTTTGGAAGCAATGAAAAGCTCTGACTGAGGCTGGGGATACGGAGCTCTTTGAGTTGGGTAGTAGAAAGTGACAGGCACGGTATCCACAGCGTTCCAGTGCCCATTGTGCTGCAGCCCCTTTGCTCGTGGCCAAAAGCTTGGGGTGCAGCAGTCAAAAAATAGGAGAAAAAATAAAAATCCCACTCAAAAGCTGCAAAACTTTCCAGATTCCGGTTAGGAGAAGGCACTGGTATACTTCTCTTTCAAGAGATTCCAACAGGGAAACCCTACCAGCTGCTGGTGCTACAAGGTTGAGTAGAAACATGTAACACAGGAACAGAGTATCAGAAGCCACAAACATCTCCCATAACACGGTGTATTAAAGAAAAGAAAATATACGATTGGCCTGGTCTGTTCTGAGACCATGCTTGGGTGAAACCAAAGGTGAAGGCTCCCAAAGGGAAGGGAAAAGCTGTCTGAGAATGGATGAGGGCTCCCAAAGTGAAGGGAAGAGCTGTACGGACAGGAGGCATAAAACGGCATCTTGCCTGCTCATAGGGTACTCACAGGTACACTAAGTCCCTGTGTCAGCTCCAAGGGGACGTAGTGCTGATGCAGGATGGGGCCCATGGGAGTGTTGAGATGCCACAAGGCAAGTGCTGGGAGAACGGCTGCAACACCAGCAGCAATGTCCAAATGGAGGACTCACTCCAGTCAGAAGCAACATGAATATCACGGTGGCCTGAACCCCACAGAGGTGCCAATTTCACCTCCAGCTTATCCCAAGGTTTGTATTCTCACAGATTGTCTTTTCCCTCTGGAAAATCATTTATTCCAAACAAGGAGAAACTTGTCCATGAGCCACCCACCCTAGGATTGACGCCACTGTGAGCACCCAGCGGGTCCAAGAGCAGACCTGAGCACGCAGCTCTGCCAATCATATATTTTGGGTAAGTATGACAGAATGAAAGTCAGAAGAGGTAGAAGGCAGAACGCCTGCACACGGGCAGGTTTACTGTCACCATGCAAAAGCCTCTTTCAAAACAACCCCAAAAGGTTTTTCATGCAAGAGCATGCAAAAAGAAAGGCAGCAGCAGAAGAGGAAGAGACAGGTTCAGCGCAGATGCAGGTCTAGGCAAACGCAACTGAAAAAAGCTTCAAGTTCATACAAACCTCCAACATTAAATTGCTATGCCTGATATAAATGTTTTCACCATCTAGCCTCTTTGATCTCTTCTGTGAAAATGAAAGAAAAGGGGGGAACAAAACAAACAAACAAAAAGCACAACAAATTAAAACGTTGTTCTGGCGGGCTCACTACATTGGCAACTTAAAACGGGAACTGAAGGTAGGGAGTGCAGTGCTGAGCGTGGGGGCACCTCCACCAGCAAATGAGGGGGCTGCTCATGGACAATAGGGACATGGAATGAGTCTGTTAAAGAGACAGCTCCCAGGGGGCTCTTGGCTTTCACCTTCATTTGTAGTGCTCACCACAAAGGGACAGGTCACAGGTTTGCTGGGGGAGCCTCACACATCCCTCAGAGCACTGAATGCGCACCCCGGTGTACGAGGTGTAACCTTTACATGGCCTCAATGTGTAAACTATGCCTCAACCACCTTTCCCATCTTGGGTATGTCCCCTATTACTTAAAAAGCATTTTTAATTGCAGTTCCTGCAATGCACACTTACAGTTTCTTTGGTTTCTACCAGAATTTGGTACAAAGAAGGTAAATTTTATCGATCGTCCCAAGAGTGATTCTCTTGAACATTCAACATGCATCATTTTAGCAATCAGACTGTCAATGGGACAAAAAGCTATTGATTTTAAAATCAAGTATTTGATTCAAGGCCAGGCTGGACACAGGGGCTTGGAGCAAGCTTCTCCAGTGGAAGGGGTCCCTGCCCCTGGCAGGGGCTTGGAACTGGGTGAGCTTTCAGGTCCCATCCAACCCAAACCAATTCCATGATTCCATGATAGTTGCAGTTTAATAAAACAACAACTAAACCCCAACCCAAAGCTCATGAAGAAAGTGGAGCACTGTCTTTTTAAACAGGTTACGGATGCATGAATGAGATGGCAAATTCATTTGGAGAGAGGGTAGAACTGCTAACCTTCCTCATCCTTATCAGCTCTTCCTCTTTCTCTGCAGGCTGCTGCTGGTGGGCAGTGATAAGGAAGAAAAAAAAGAGTTGTTGATTCATTTAACTCTGTTGAACCTCACTGTTTAACCTTAAAAATAACATGTGAACAACCTAACTGACTTCTTAGCATAAACCTGGGGCTGGGCACCATTTGTGGTGGGTACTGTGACCTCAGTGTGTGTTTTCCTCACCTACATTTGAGAAATAAATGGCAAAAACATTCTTGTTAGTTGAGTTGTTTCAAGAGCCCCTTTAGTTCCAAACCACATGGAGCTGGTTTTGAAACTGGTGAACATGCAGAAACCACCATGCAGCTCTCTGGAAGGAGTTAATGACACCACAGCTCTGTTAGTTACCAGCACATCTACAGTAATTCTTATCTGCATTGGAAACCAGTGCTCTCCAGTGCTTCCCAAAGAAGGGCTTCCCACTTGCATGACAGCTTTGCCAGACAATGTTTTCCAATTTCACTTGCAGCTGGATCTCCCAGTGGAATCCAGACCAAAAGCGACATGCTCAAGTCAACAGAGAGCTTCTCAAAACCAGAGCTTTATTTGCTATGCACAGGTTAGGATGCTCACAGAATCAGTCAGAAAAGACTATGGACAAAATCAAGCCTAATGTCACAAACTCAGCTCTTGTATGGGGCATAAGGAGGGAGCCAAGTGTCTTAACACTTTAAAGGGAAATGTTTTAAGGAAGCTGGATTGCCAAATCCTCTGCAGGTGAACGCAGAGTAACGTCAGTGGGTGTGAAAAGTGATGCAGCTACTTTGAGAAACAGGGTAAATTTAGCACGTTCAAATCCACAATTTCCTCCCACATCTCCATTTCAAGAAAAAATAAACCCAATGTTTAAGTATTTAGGGGAAAAACCCTGTAATAAGTGAGGTGGGATGAATCAAATAGACTTGCTCTGTTTCATACAGGGAGGTGAGCAGCACTGCAGGAACAGCATTGCAGGATGTGCCACGAGGCACATTCATTGTGCCAGCATGGAGATCCCATCAGCATTTCCATTTAAGAATCACTAGTCACATAGTGATCCATGACATTTTTGGAAGCTACTGTCCTTTCTGCACTTTCATCTCCTTACTGAACAGTGATTAATCACCTTAATCAACAGTGATTCCCCCTGGACTATGTGATACAAGACCAACTGTGGGATAAGGTTATAGCAAACTGTGGCTCCAGTAGTGCTGAGAACAGCTACATATGGCAATATTCTATCTCAAGGTGTCCACCTCTGCTGCAACACTGGAAGGTTCCAGTCAATCAGATTAGCAGAATATCAAGGATACTGTAATAGGGACAATAATTGTGCATATTCTTCTGACTTTGGAGAACAACACACATGGATCAACCTCAGCATAGGACTCAGTTGTAGAAAGATCAAACAGTGTTTAAATAAACGTATATTAAACAATAAACCCCCCCAAGGCCTCAATAGTGCCATTCACAAGGGAAGTTTCAGTTCAGTTTGCAGAAAGGTACTAACAGCTCTCCCAGAGAAAGCCTATCAATGTGAAAAACATTTGCACCCAGGCACTGGGCTGGGACCAGATCTGTATCACCCATTTCACTGGAATTGCCTCCTGCTGTCATACCAGGAATCAGAGAGAGCCTGGCGATGGGTGAGCCCTAAACGCAAGTCCCAGGAACTCGTGTGCAACTCTTGCCAGCTTTTTTTAACGCAAGTTGCATTTGGTTTGCCTGCAACCACCAAAACCCAGCTGCCCTGGGCCTCCTCCTTCAGGAATGAGATTTCCCTGGGATCCAGATCCCTGATCCTCAATCCCACCGGATGGGTGAGGGATAAACCCCTCACCAGTAGGGTGGGGAAGATGGACAGAGCTGCTGCTCTGGGGTGGCTTTTAGAGCCAATGCTCCAACCGAGCACAAGTACAGCCTCTTCCAAGGACACACTGGTGTGACCTACCTTTGATGTATCAGCTGGCTCTGGCTTAGCTTTCTCTGCTGGGATTTCTTCACGTCCCACATCAGGTTTTGCTGCTTCTTTCTCTACTTTATAGGCAGCAGCCACATCCTTCACGTCGGGCTTCGCTGGGACTGGTTCTGCAGCGTGGGTCTGAGCGATGGCTGGGGCAGAGGTGGGACGGGGACTCCTCTCAGGGGTTATCACAGCTGCTGCTGAGCATATGGGGAGACAGACAGGGAAGAAGTTCACAATGAGAAGTGTTGCCAAAGTGTAGGCAAAGTCTTTCCAAACTACAGTGCTGATGCTCAAAAAGAAAGGGAGGAGGAGGAGGAAAAAGGAAAAAGAAATCAAGATGTTGAGCAAAGCAGCTTGTGCATTTAGTATGGGAAAAGTTGAGATTATTTTCCTTATGGCTGAAATCAAATCAAATCCTGCAACAGATGGTTTCCAAAAAGCAAGCTTGCACTCTGCAGAGAAGCCACACCAGAAAGGTGAATCTATTTGCAACACTGTGCCATCGGTTTCTGGGTCCTTCACACACCACTGGCACAGAATCCACTCCGAGTGCAACCATTAAAATGGAGCCACTTTGAGCTGTGGTGAGTTCTTGATGCATTGGCATCTCCTCAACCAGGAATGGATGGTTTCTGGAAGGGCAACACAGGCTTTCCCCTACCTTCACCGTCTTTTCAGCAATTCAAAGGAAAGAACAATGAAGGATTGCTCTATAAAACTTCATAGCAACTTCCAGGTGGGTTTCAAAGCAGGCTGGGGCTGCGTGTCCGAGATGGGTATCTCCTGCTGCAGCCCAGAGCAACACTGTGAGAAGATACCCATCATCTCCAGATCAGTGACAGTGCAGAAATGAATAGCATGCTGCCAAAACTCATCTTCCTGGGGGAGGAGTGTCTTCAATACAAGCACTTAGTACACACAAAATCAACTGCCCTCTCCTTTCCTCCCATTCGTGATTTCCCAGTCAGTTCCCAACCCCTGAAAAGTCCAACACCTTCAAAATATTCAAGCCTGTGTGACAAATCAAGCCCCAGCTACTTCACTGTGCATACCTATAGATTCAATGAGCCTACTGAGTTCTCCTGATGTTAGTTTTCATGGCCATTCCACTAAAAATACACCTTAGTTACCTGAATTCATTCATTGAATCACACAGTGGTTTAGGTTGACAAAAAGAAAATCCAAACCACTGCTGCCATTTCCATTATCTCCCCTGTTCTTCAGCACAGCTGTTCATTTCTGTGAGCCAGACATGTTGTTATCCTTTCAGAAGGACACTGGGTGCTGTGTCCTGGTGTATTTATGCCACGGAAGTGGTGACAGCTGCTGGGGAGGTTGTATGGAAGGTCGGTGAGGTGGCAGGGACAGCCGGGACAATGAGGATGCTGGGTGTGCAAAGCCATCACGGTGGTACCTGACTCCTTTGGGACCAGCTCTAGTTCTCTCATCACCAGCATTTTTTCTTCTTCCTCCTCTTCAGTTGGGCTTATCTCAACAATGCCAAGAGCACGTTTGGCTAAAAGAGTTATGGATGTGTTAAAAAGAACCCTCAAAGATGAAGCAGCAAAGGCAATGCTGCCACCAATAAATCCACACAGTCACCTCTCCTGCTTCTCTCAGTGCTCAGAAGCATCAAGACACACAGGAAAGACACCCACAAGTACCAAGCTTTTCCTTTGCCATCCAGTGATGAGTTGTGTGCTGTTCAGAACTGTGTTACTGTAGTTACATTTCGATGATTAACCACCTTTGGCTATTTTGACACATGACAATTTAAACACACTGCTCCAAACTACAAGATATAAAATATCAACCATTGTTGTCCTGGCCAAGGAAATGGTCCCTACTGGGAACAGAAGTGTTAAGAGGAAGAAAAAGTGCTGGAGGTGAACGCGAGGCAGGGGCAGCTGCAGCAGGAGAAGCCTGGATGCGCTCAGGTTTGACATAGGCTGATGTCCACTCTGCTGCAGCCCATTCTACGAATACCCTAGAGGGGAAGCACAGGGGCTGGTTTTGTGTTTTTCATGATCAAATGAAGAGGTAAAGTTCCCAGTTAGCTCCTCCGTGGCTTCAGTTTCCTCCTCCTGCAATGAACTCTGCAATCAACTCTGTGTTTAATTATAATGAGGGTGCATTTGTCTGCAGCATTAAAGCTGCTTGGAAATCCTGCCCTGAGCAGGGAAGAAGCAGGCTCCTTAGCAAATAAGCAGAGCAGAGTGTAGGCGACTTCCAGCATCCTGGAGCACACAACCTGACATTCAGGCACTGCATGTTCCTATAGCTCACAGGAGTGCACCTTTCCAGAAGGTACAGTGACAGAGGAATGTTAAGAGGCCACTGCACACTCAACTCAGCACACAGGCACACAGCCAAGCCACGGCACAGCACCCCAGGCATACGCCAATAAAGCAGCACTCATGTATTACAGCACGCTTGCAAAGCTGGATGTGATTTTAATGGCAATAAACACCACCACAAACAAGGTAACCTCCATCCTACAGCACTGCACCACATCAATCCAACAGGTCACAGCACGGGCAGCACCCTGTTGCTGAATGCCACTGTGGCTGTACCTGACCACGTCCGCAATGGCTCTGGTGACTTTGGCTCGGACACAGGAACCTTAACTACCACTATCTTGTCCTCCTTCTCCTCCTCCTCTGCAATGGCCTTCATTTGGAAAGTTTCAAGTGCATATTTGGCTAGAAAGAGGTTTGCATGTGTTAATGGAGCGGCTGAAGAACTGCACAGACACACGACAGGCACCACAGCAGAGGAAAGAGCAAGAGGAGATCCCACTCCAAGGAAGTGGCAGAGAACAGCAAGGACGTTTCTAAACCAAGCAGCTTGGTAATTATTTTCCATCACACCATTGCTATCAATCCTTGTAGTGTCACCAGACACAGGCCCAGGATGTGGAATGACTGAGGAAATGAACAACACTTTGTTGGGACTTTGCAGACCTCTTGCCCAGGCAGGGATATGTGGGGACATATGATGGCTCTGGAGTGTTGTGCTCTGCCTGCAGAGTGCTGCAGTGGGGAGATGCAGGTGCTGGGCTGATTAATACAGAATCATACAATCCCAGCCTGGCTTGTGTTAGAAGGGACCTTAAAGCTCATCCAGCTCCAACCCCTGCCATGGGCAGACACACCTTCCACTAGAGCAGCTTGCTCCAAGCCCCTGTGTCCAACCTGGCCTTGAACACTGCCAGGGATGGGGCAGCC
>JBCJKH010018634.1:6095-17448 GCA_039877255.1 Loriculus beryllinus | reverse complement strand
ACACAACAGCTTGCTGGTGACCATGCTCCTTGCCTCAGTTCCCCCTTAGTCAGGATTTGGTCACAGGAATGGTTTCCATTTCCCTATGGAAGCAACCTTACACTGGACAGGCAATTTCAAATGGACAGGATTTTCACTGTAAGCAGCAGGAGTTTTCAAAGTAAATGGGTTGACATCACATGTTTTATTATGAAAGGAAAACAAAAATATTTTTTGTGTGTTTTCTGATGCTTTTTTACTTACCTCTGGTAAAAAAGCAAAACAAGCTGCGACGAGG
The DNA here is from genome assembly GCA_039877255.1 of Loriculus beryllinus. Taxonomy (NCBI): domain Eukaryota; kingdom Metazoa; phylum Chordata; class Aves; order Psittaciformes; family Psittacidae; genus Loriculus; species Loriculus beryllinus. The sequence goes on along the minus strand of JBCJKH010018634.1, from coordinate 17,171 downwards.
GAGTTGCATAAACCTATAATTTGGCAGCCAATTAGTCTTTGATTTAGACAGTTGCTTTTTGAATATTTTTTTAATGTGATTCCTTGCAGCTGAGAAATTTACATTTTAAAAAGTGCTTAATGCCAAGGCAATAGTGGAATCCCACATTTGTCAGAGGAGTAAACTGAGATGAAATCCAGTCCTTGTTAACATCCTAGGCTGGGACTGCTTTAAACAGCAATGGAAGGAGAGGAGGGGAAGAATTTTTCCTTTGCTGATAAGGGGCTTGTGGAGGCAAGCAGGGGAGCCTGAGTCCTTGTTGCCTTTTTGCCCTTGGTAGGATGAGACATACGGAGACATGCACAGCAGACAGAAATACCTCCCTTGGAGCAGCTGTGCAAATTTGTTACCAAAAGTGGAGATAAGACCATCTAGAGCAGAAAAGAAAGGAGGATAGTGTGACTGTGACTGTCTCCTAGTTCAGGGAGACCACAGACACAGGTAGGACATTTGAGCTGTCATTACCATCCCCAGAAAAATCAACGTAGCATCTAAACCGAAACAATGCCAGTGCAGGCATCTCGTTTGCAGTCTGGCTACATTCAGCTCTTTGGGCTGTGTATAGATCTAGTGGCAAGAACAAACTGCAGCTTCTTTCATAAATGCAGATGCTGGAGCTTGCTTCATTTTAAACACAGTCATGTCAGAACCCCACTGCTTTGTACTGAATACAAAAGGAGAGAAAAAATACTCCCATTCGCTGTAATGAGACCAGTTGCTGGAAGAAACATCAGCCTTGCAGAAACACAGGAGAAACACCTTGCATGTTGAATCCTGCTAGAAAAAAGTTTCTGAGTACGCAAGGCTATCCAGAGTCAACAAAAGAATATGGAAGTTTGTATAGGAGTGTACATTTTGGTGAGGAATGGAGTTAGGAGTCAGCTAAGTTATATACTGAGCATGGATTAGGCATTGACATCACTCGAAAAGTCCATAAGGTATATTTTTACCTTCTTTTTTAGTTTCTTAACTGTTTTAGAGGACTGGTGCTAGAACACTCACAGAGCTTGGTCTTGCTCAAGTCCAAAGTCATGGTTCCTCACAACTGGGACACACAGCACAGGGAGAGCCCCTGGCCGTGTGTTCCACATGCCTGAAATTTTTGGGGAGACAGAACAGAAGTCTTACAAACATAGAGGTACTTAATTAGTCTGTCAGCTGCTGTTCTTGCACAGCCCCTCAATGAGACCAAGAGGGAGATCTGTGGTCTCTATTGGTTTGTGTGAGTGGTACCCTGCAGGCTGCGCATGAGAACCCATAATGGACTCCTCTTCTGGTGCTGTAAGTTCAGCAAAGGCCACCATGGTGGCTGAGGCTGGAGCACTTGCCCTGTGAAAGAAGACAAGGGAGAGGGCTTGTTCAGCCTGGGGAAGACACAGTATCGGAAGGGACCTCACAGCAGACCCCAGCACTTCTGAGGATGTCAAGAAGAGAGAGAAAGGCTATTCACAGCAGGGCATGACGGGAGACCACAGATTTCTGAGGGAGGATGAGGAAAGCATTTTTCACTCTCAGGTCAATTAAGCAGGGGAACAGGTTTCCCACTGCAGATTTTCAAGCCCCAGCTGGATAAAAGCCTGTTCAACCTAGTCTGACCCCACAACCGGCACTGATTGAGCAGCATGTTGGAGTAGAGACCTTCTGAAGTCCATCCCAATCTGAATTATTGTATAACCTACCCAGGAAATTCCAGAAGGATTTTCTCTTGTGGTGATTTAGGAAGCAGGAGGCAGCACTACAGATGTGCTAATAGCCCTGGATTAGTACTATCAGCTAGGGAACTGTATTTCATATTCTTTCACAGATGCAGCATGGGATTCACCTACACTGGTAATGAGACCCTCAAAGTTAGACTACCACCCTCAGCCAGCTCTGTGAGCCCCCTCCTTAGTCAGGGAGAAGAACGGGAAATTCATCCTGTCATAAGATAGGGTCTGAAATGGAGGAGTGGGTAGGCACCATCCCTTTGGAGATGACAATGTCTCTTGTTTAGAGAGACAATGCTCAGACAAATAGTTTGAGCATGTACTTTTTACACAGCTAAAGCAAAAAGAAATAAATGCTATTCCAAATATGAGGGAGATGCTGGCTAATCTCATACTTGCATTTAATCAGGGTACTGGACTAGCTTTGACAGGAATTGCAGGAGCTCACAATCAGTCTGAGATAGGGACAGCATTTGCTAGAAGTTTAAAGGGCACAGTATGTGAAGGCATGACTCCTACTATGATCCCCTCCAGCAACTGTGTGCAGAGCAACACCCTGGTTAAGCTTCCAGAATGAGGCACAGGAATGTCTATGCAACAAGTGAAGGGAGAGCTAGAGATCACAATTTCAGTGAATTGCCTGGGATGGGATTTGCAGGATTAGCACAGCAGGTATAACTAATTGCGTTTATCCTGCCCAAGCAGCAGGCTTCACTGTCATGTGCCTGGAGTTGTTGTGCACTGTATGTTTCTCACTCAGGTTTCCTCAGTCCATCCTACACACACATCCCTTAGGAAATCTGTCTGCTCTAAGTGTAATACTCTGGTCTAATCTCTGCTATCCTTTTCCCAGACCATGCAACTCAAGCCCCCTGGTGTCTCCTGTAGCTTCATGAGCTTCCAGAGGTGTAGGAAGGAAAGAATTACGTCTGCCCAGTTCTGTCTAAGCATATAGATCAATTTCTTCTGCATTCTTACGCTGACCATTTAGGACCAATCCGAAAGAGAGCTGTTGGGTGTTTGCAAGCAGAACGTGGGCTGTAGGGTGCAAAGACAAAACCAGATTCCCCTGGATTGTCCTCGTCCCAGAAGTACCCACATACATTTTTTACATCAAACCTCCCTCAGTGCCTAAAGATCTTCTGGGTGCTCACAGATAAACCTTCAGTTCTGACAGCACTGTGAGCTCCATCTCACGCCCAAGCCCAATTAGCATTCAGAAACCCACTCTAACTCCCCTTCAGTTTCATGTTTTTCACCTAACACACCTACACAATTCAGGCCTTTTAGCAAACACTGTGGGTTTCACAACCTGCTTTGAAAAGGCAGTCAGAAGAGGAGGTTTTGGTTCCTGCCTTTGCACTGTAATAACAGCAGGCCTAGATCACAGAGGAGACCTGCATTCAATCTCCACCATTGCCTGAGGGGATTCAAAACTACAGCTGCCTCCCACAGGCCGGCTCTGAAAAAATAGCCTTTTATACTCAAGTGGTTGTCTGCTTATAGTCCTCAACTACTTAGTGAAGTTTTTCCAGTGCCTAGGAAATAGTTAACTTCATAGGTGCTGGGAGCAGAAGAGAGAACAGGAAGCAGCCTGACGTGCACCCACTGAGAAGAGCACCAACAGGCATCCTTCAGGGAATGTATTCCTGTTTCTGCTCTGACCCCAGCCATGTATTTTCTGTGCCGAACAAGTGACAAGAGAGCTCCCACACTCAAGCACCCTGCAGTTAGGTGTTTGCAGTCCCTCTGAGGAGCAGTGAGACATGGATTGCACTCTCCCCAGGGAAAGGTGGGAGCTGAGCCGGGGGCTGTTGCTTCTTGGGTGACTGCACTGGGCTGTTACTTAACAGGGTAACACAACACATGGTTTCAACAGTATATCTGGATTTATAAAAAAAAATCATAAAATTTATTAAAAAGTTAAAAAAAGAGTGAGACCTGTAGATCACTTTGGGAGAGAAAGGTAAAAGCACTCTGAGAATGAAATATCAAGCTCTGCGCTCCCAGTAGTTGGAAGGACCTGATGCCATAGTAGCATAATAGAGGGGAGAAGATTGATTCATGTCTTCAGATTGTCTCTGTTGGCTGGTTCACGGTGCACTGATTGCAGAGATAATAGCTCAGGTCCGGGGAGCAGCATCACCACCCAACCCTCTGAAAGCTAATTTCCCCAGACAAAGCATGACACTGTGGGCACTCTGCTGTTGCTTTGGAGCTGGCCCAGGTCTCTCTAGCTGGAACTGTATCTGCACCATTCAGGCATAGTCCTCCGTGGAAAATAAGATTTAGGTGTGATTGTTAGGATCTTCAAGATAGCTAGGCTGAAAACTGTTGCTCCATGAAAAACAGTTTTCATTGATTTCAGAGGAACCAAGCCTACTTTCTTGATTTCTTGCACTGGGTAGAACATAAGCATCCAAAAATGAAATCAATGTTACAAGGTGTTAATTTTCCTTGTACCTTTTTTTATTCACCTCTGTAAATGTATTTAAAGGGCTCATAGAGACCAAAAAAATGATGGGTTTTGTGATCTTAGGCTGAAAGAGGAAGTGAAAAGTATCTCTGTCATATGTTTTTAAGACAAGAAACATTTCTGTGTTTTTTGCCTTTTAAGGATTCTTATATATTAGAATAGGTTTTGTTATTACCACTGAAACTCTGACTGGAAATTGGTTTTAGAACTGTGTTCTTACTCATTTATGTTTTGATTCCCTTTTTATTAATGGCTTTAATAGACTTTTACTTTCTAGTATATTTCTGCTTGTAATTTGAAAAGATGAAACAAAGATTTTAAATAAAAGTGCTTTTTTATTCTGCTAATAATTTTTATTTTTGTATTGTATTTTACGTATAGAAGGCTTAAGAAAAAAATAAATGAAAATAGTTTTGCAAGAAGCAACACAGAAAATTAGCGCCTCAGGTTTTTCCGTAAATAGCCCAAAGCTGCCACCTACTGATATAAAGTAAAATTTAATGGAACCAGCCATTTAGATTTTCCTCTGGAAAAATGTTTCTTACTTTCCAGCTATGCAAAACCAGTGCCATCTTGTGGCTACTTCCAATACTACTCAAGCAAAGAAAAATATTTACCAAAATGCCTATTGCTTCTGGCTGCACAACATGCTACTTAGCCATTCTGGAATGGACTCAATAGGCATAGTGTCCTGCGACTGCATACAAATCTTTGCAGCTATCCTCTAAGGTGAACATATAAACCTGTACCTTCTAGTTTATTTCTGGTTTATTTTAACAGCAACAAAAAACAAGACATTGTGCAAATTGCTTTTCAGGTTAAACATACCCTTCATTCCTGCTCGGTTTATGTTTGTTATTTGTTTCTACTCTTATCTGTCCCTTATTGGATCATCTAAACTTTCAGGGATTCGGAAAGGCTAAATATTGATTAAGCTTGCTTTAAAAGGAGACCTGGGTCTTCTTCACAAAAGCAAATATAATCTCTGAAGTCAAATGATCTGTGCTTTGTAGTATACCACAATAACAAAGAAAAGACATTAAAAGTATCTACAGCTTTTCTCAATTTGATATTTCTTCCAACATTTGATGAGTATTGCTTCCAAATCACAAATTCATCCTGTCAGCTCAGTAAACATAAAGACAGCAGTTTTTATTTACACAGAAGTCCCATGCTTTCAGAATCATTGTTAAAAACAGAGAAAAGAGGCATCAGGGTAGGCAAAGACTGCCCTTGGGACTCAGTGTCTAAGTACCTGAAGAATCAGCTAGGCAGTCACTGGGATTTTTAGATACTCAACCTTCAGAACTGCTTTTAACATCTAGGCCATCTTGCTTAAGGGCAAACAAATTCAGATTCATCTCTGATGTTACAGGTCTTTTAAATGTATTTTAGTAATGCTTCCTCATGGAATCAAATTTAAAGACAGCCCTCTATACCTGTGTTTATTTAGAGGCATATGAAAAATCCACATTACTCCACAGAGTGCCTCTGATCAAAAAGAAAGGCTCACTGCTTAGAAAAGGGTTGTGTACTCTCCATTCTACATTTGAGAAAAGAGAGGACCCTTCTTCACTGGGTTCCTTAGCTTTAGGCTTGCAAAAACCTGGATGCTCACATCTGATCCAACTCCCTGAGGGTTGTTCTAGTAGTTAGGAAAATAAAGAGGTGCTTTTGAAGCATTTTTCTTTAGAATTTATACTGTTTCTCCTTCAAGGTGAAGTGAACTGAGCCACAAAGGTGTTTAGTACCTCTTATCAACTACAAGAGACCGTAGAGGAAGTAGCTCAGAGGTAAACATCTCTAGACAGTCACAGTCAATCAGGTAACACTGTTTCTGGGTACAGCTGGGAATAAACCTGACTGTTGTTAGGAAATAACAATGTTAGTTTTGCTTTTAACAAGTTCTCAGCATTAGTCTGAGATAATTCCATTGCTTTCCAAAATCTGTCAGTGTTGTACACGGGGGACTGATGTTCCTGTGAATGATTCTTTTGAGACAAACATACCAGTTAGATGCTAGACAGAAAATGTGGAGTCTCTATTTTGGGAATCAGTTTATCTGGATGCAGAAGGTATAAAACATGATAGCTCTCTCAGCAAGAATCACCCAACATGTTGAATGTCCCTTGGAGCTCATAGGGAAAGTCAAGGAGGCCTACCAAAACAAAAGAAGCATTTTTATTTTGAGATTAAATACAATTTTCATGCAACAATGCAAGCAAAAAATGCATCAAATGCATCTTTGATTCCATAATCAAAATGAAAGACATTACAAACTCACAGGACCTGACAAAACTCTATGTCACTTAAATAATTGTGACACCTCATTAACACAGGTGGGGTTATGTGGGGCAAGAGGTTGTGTGGCTATGCGCCTTCACCCCCGTGGAAAGCCCATCAGCGTTTGCAGAATCCAAGCTGCTTACGCAAACAAATTAGTTTGCTCTGCCTCAAGGCAGCAAAGGAAACCTTCCAAAGATGACCTTGGCAGAAAACAATTCTGAACTGAGCTCACACCAGGCAGGCAGACTAACACAGCAGCAGGATGGGGAGGGTGAGGAATCTTCTCATCCAGCACACGAGTCCCATACTAGAAACTGTTTTCACTCTGAGTGATAGGCACTCACTTGAAATTTGTCATGCACTTGTTGATACCAGCAACAGAGCCTTTTAAAGTGTGGTCTCACAGAGACACAGCCCATGAGCGAAACTAATCAGAATGAACTTCTGGAACATACTGGTAAAGAAATATGAGAGGTGAACTGCATTAGCAGTTCATAGTTTGTGAATGAGGCATGTTTGTACACATGATAGTAAGTAATACCAAAAAAACATTAAGAAAAAAAACATTTATGGTCTGCATGCTTCACATGCTCACATAATTGTTCCATCAGAAAGCCGTGGTCCAGAGCACATGGTACTGAGTTAGACACCTGAGTGAATTATGGTTGTGCCTAAATATCAGGTTTCTAGCCCTGGCATACAAGGGATATCTGACCAGAGCTCCAGCCCTTCCAAAAGGCTTGCATGTTGCTGCAAGCAGCGCAACAACACACCTTTCGGACAGACCCCTTTGGGTAGACAAAGCTATACAGATATCTTTCAGCCTCTCTTCAGTGACCTACTAAGACTGGTACATTTTAAACCAGTGTGCCAAAAGAAGCAGATCTCTGCATAGTCTTGGATTAAAAACAGCCTACCCTGGGGGATCTTCAAGACTACATCCTTGGAGGGCATCCCAGGCACTGTGCACTACCCAGTGGTGGGTGAGAGCTGAGCACAAGGTACTGGCCTCCCTAATGGTTGAAGTTGCACTACTGGATGAGTAAGAGTAGGAAGACAAGAAATTAAGAGCCTGAATCACATCTGAGAGGCTGCATAACCAGAATAAAACTGTGCTATTCATCCCTCAGTACTTCCTTTCTTACCACCACCACCTTCCACACCCCACATCCTCTCAGAGCTTCCACTACTCTTCTGCTGCATTTTCAAGCAGCAGCTACCACACCTTCACTTGTGCCTCCTCCATGACTGTGAAATGATCCCCACAAACGTTAGCAAGACCTCTTTGCTGTTCATTTTCAAGATCTTCTCACTCTTATCTTGTTGTTTTGTACTTCCCCCTGGACTTTACCCACCTCTTTCTCCTTTTTAGATAAAAAAGTGTTTGGGGGAGGGCTGTTTTTCTGCTTTGTGCTTGTATTGTAGGCAGTATGAGTAAATCCAAGTCCCTGAGCAGAGCTCCCATGAGGGGAGCATTTGATGAATCAGTAGATATAAAATTGTCATTCTGGACATTATGGAAAAATCAAGTTCCATCCATATCTGTTGAATACTCTGAAATGAAAAGAAAGTTGGCACACAACCAAAGATGCAGATAGCCTTCTTTCAAAAACTGATGTTATCATCTCTCTTGTTTCCAAAGTAGTTTTGCATGAAATGGGGAGGAAATGAAATGTGTGACTCCACACATTTTGCTTGAGGCCAGCTCGCAAAATAAGGTGAATCATTGCAAAGCCAAGCAAGTCAGAGTAAAGACAAATCATTCCTGTGGTGAGTAGCTCCTTGCAGAATCAAAATTCATTTGGAAGCATCTTAGCACCAAGTTTTCAGGGCTCTGTACTGACAAATGAGCCTACCACCAGCAGACCCAGGGCAGGAGTTTTATAAATGCTCACTGCTCCTTCTGTTTATTGAAGCTTTGTTCATGCATCTAAATGACAGAACTAGAACTTGTTTGCCATTTTAGGACATTGCTGCCTGCATTTCAGAAAATACTTGTACAGTGACCTTGATCAATCAGTTTGCCAATACTCAGTGCTTTTATCTAATGATAAGTATGATGGAGAAAATGTACAGAATGAGTGACAAAATTACCTCTGCCTTGCAGTGACTTGGGTTTTTCTCACACCCATCTGCTAAAATCGAGAGGAAAAGTAGCACTGCCAAACAAAATGCACTATGACTAATTCAGTGTGACCCAATCTTTTGTTTGCTTGTGTCAACATGCTGCATTGTTGCTACTTTGCCTGTGTCAATAGTTACTGTAAAACTCTCCTTTTCTAGCTTTTACCTGAACAAAGTATTAGCACATAAAAGAAAACTTGAATAATGCATGTACAAAATGTACTAAATTGATAGTAAATGCAATTGGGTGTTTTAAAATAAATTTGGCATGTCAAATATTTTTAACTAATTATTTCCCCCCCCCCCCCGTGTAATGAGTTAGATGTTGTACAATTCATCACTTTCCATGATTCATTGAGCTTATATAATATCCATTTGCATAGCACTGCTTATTTGAATACCAGTTCCACCCCTGCAACAAACCTTGCAAATTTCAAAAATATTTGTTATTTGTTGTCAACCTCATTTTTTATCAAATTCATACGGTATAAGTAGGACTGCGTGAAAACCATGGCAGCCTAATAGGAATATTTATGAGAACAAGTGATCACAAAATAAAAATTAATAATAAAATCAATAAATAAAATTAAGGAGTGCTGAGTTTAAATTTTGCCATATATTGCAGTAGGTGAAGATAGACAGTTGAGCTTACTTCAGAATTTTTAGCTCTAGCTACCTTCTTCACTGGAAGAAAAGTATAAAATGCATTTCTTCTGCTTTCCCTGCCAAAAATAAAGTAAAAAAATATAAAGAAATCAAACTCTTCCAAACATTTCCTGATTAAAACAGTCTTCTACATTCTCAGTAAAATCATAGCATAGTCAAAGCATGTTTCCTTTAAATTTGAATTAAAATATACAGTTCATAATCAAACAAATAAAAATAATACAGAATTCATGTCCTACTTTAAAATCTCAGTGCAAAATTAACAATGAAGCCACTGAAGAATATCTGTTATACCAGAAGTCGAGATAATGAATTTAGACATATTTTTATTAGACACCTTCAGACAGCTTCTCTGCCATATTCAAAAGAGGAAGAGAACAAATGCAATTACCTTCTTGTATCTCCCTAGTGCAGATGTGGTCCAGTGAAGAGATGATGGAGGTCCCAAACATAAAGCCAGTGCCTTCAGCTTGGCTTCTGTTAGTTTATGTGGTACATGCAACTGAGAGCCCTCACAGACTAACACCCTGAGATATATGGTTTCAGTCTTGAGCATATACCTTTGTCCAGCCCTGATTCCCAGCCTTCAGGTACATCAGGCCTTATCTTGGAACTCTCTACTTATAAGCATCTTTTGCATCTTCCTAATCCACTGCTAAAATTATGGAGACAATTCTGTCTAAGTCAAGATATTGCTAGGGATGTCCTATAGGACCTCACATAGCTCAGGTTCTGGTCCTTGGCAGGGATCCCCTGAACACTTCACAAGCATGAATAGACCATTTCTCTCAGAGAAAGAATCCTTGCTTTGGCAGAATTTGCTAAGAACTCTATGTCTGTAATAGCGAACTGAAAAAGAATAGGAAGGGCTCCTCATCCTAAGGTGAAAGATGAAGTTTTCACTGCTTTGTATTAGCCTCTTACAGATCAGTCCTGCAGAGAACCCGTTGGAGCAATCTGAGACAGAGTGAGGAAGGAAGCTCTCAATGTGGATAATCAAGGTTCATTTCCTTGATTTGTTCTCTGGCATTCCTTTTTATACTTATTTACACCCAGCCTGAAAAATTGTTCTTTTGCTTTTATCAAACAAACATGGAGAAAGGACAAGCATCTTAACCAAATTAATTTCAGGGTCAAGTTGTACTCCTACACATTCAATTTTAATAAGCATGCCAGAAGTGGGGTTTTTTTCATACATAGGCCTATGTTCAGAAGTGTTTTGAGGCACTCACAAAATCAGGGCTAGACCTCAAGTGTGAGATGAGTAGAATCTGCCTCCTTGCATGTCCTGTCAGGTTCATGGCGTGTGATACGTGCTGAGACATGCAGAGCTGTCAAGGCTTGAGCAACTCCATAGATTCTCACCAGCAAAAATCTACATAATACCAGATCTAAGCAGAGGAAAAAAAGATCTAAACTGTAGCTCTGAGTGCATGCATCCCCTCTGTGAATCTGTCCCTGTTCTTTCGCATTTCAAGTCCTGTAACCTTCTTCCCATTCCTCCTGTTAAGATCCCTAATTATATTAAAGTCTATCATCACTTATTCATGAAAGCATCTCTTTAGCACATCCAAAGTGACTGATCCCCAGGGTTAGAGTTACAATGACAGAGAGGCATGTGTGTGTTTTCATAGAAACAGTCTTTAAACGAGTTTTCTTTTGTAACTTTTTCAGTGTGCAAGGTCACTTCTATTGAGTTTGTTCAGCTGGAGCTCCTTAGAATTAGAAAATCAGATTGTGCTATCTATATACTTGGCCACCTGATCTCCAACTTGAGTA
>JBCJKH010018632.1:12517-25306 GCA_039877255.1 Loriculus beryllinus | reverse complement strand
CAGTCTGTTGAGATTCCTCAACCTGGTGGGTGACTCTCGCTGTCCAGCCTCCCCCCACAGCATCAGAATCCTCTGATGCAGAAACCAGGAAAACCACAACTGGGGGCAGAAGGTATACACCAACCACAGGCTTTTCTTGGCAAGGAGATCTTCAAAATAGCTGTTACCTCTTCTGGGCACCTCAAATGTCACTTTTAAAGAAGCAGACCACACCCTTTCAAGGAAAGCCTGTGTAATTGCTTGTGAAATAGGAAGTCCGTACTTCCTATTTTATAGCCCCCAAAGCACTTACTTAGATGGAGCTGTTTAACTGGGAAGGGAGGGGAAGGAAGCTTGTCATTGCCTATCTGCATGTTAACAGTTACCACATCATGGGACTACGTAGTTTCAGATAAAAAAGAGGATTGACTAAAGCAGAAGTGAGAAAGACTAAGAAAGATTTCTCTGCTTTTTGCTCTGGTGCTGTTTCTTGCTTTACTCTAGGCCAGACAATGTTCAAGGCAGGGATAATTCTGAACTTTATGTTTACCTGTACATATATAGCATGTGGGGGGAGAGCTACCTTTACCTCTGTAAACCTTTAATATGAGCAATATTTTTTAAAGTATGTTTTACCTATTTCAACAACAATTAATATAAAATGATGAGTATTATAGTATACAGATGAAGAAAAAGAAAAGTGGTGAGAAGAGTTGATCTGAAGTTGTCCAACATCCAAGGCAGCCACACAGTTTCAAATCCAGCTTTATGAGAGTAGCTGAGGAAATTATATGTCATTGGGACTATCAGAAAGTATGCACATAAAAACTGCAGACAAGGAGGAGAGTATGCAGCTTCATAAGATAGGCAGAATTTACTTTGCATTGCAGTATAAAAGCAGAAAGGAATTCTTCTGCTCTGATTTTCACAGGCCAGTAAGTCTATGTATGATCTCCCCTCACCCTTAGAAAAGAGGTTTCTTTGCTTCCCACCAGACGTTTTCCCTTCCTTTCCTTCCTCGCTCAAAGAGCTCCTCCATCTTCAAACAGACTTGCTGAGTTGCAGGTTACATCACAGGATGTAGCTGTCAGTGAAAGACTTCAGATGTTCCTGGCTCTGTTGAACCCCAGTAATCCTGCACACCAGCAGCTTTGCAGGCCATGCATGCCAATTAGGTTACAAACTTACAATGCGTTATTCTCTTCTGTATCACAAGATGTAACAGGACTAACATTATCATTGCATATGGCTTCACCTCTTTCAAAACAGCGCTGCTACAATGCCTTTCAAGTGAGAATTTACACTTTGTGACATTTTAGTAAAATAACATCAAATAAAACTTCCATCATTGGAAAGAAGGAAGACATTAACCTGTGTCTCTTCTGAACATGTGTTATCTGACTCTGAAATTTAACATGCACGGGTTCCTCAGGTAGAACTTTTCTACCTGGAAAGCAGATGTGGCCTATAGTGCATCTTACAGCTCTTTGGAGAGTGCATTTTCTTATACAAGCCAGTACAGGACTATTACACTGCTAAAACTATGCACTTAATGAAGTGTCAAGAAATGATTTATGGTACCCAGTATAACAAATCATACGCTTATCTTTAAATATAAACTCTTTCCTTTATTTCCAATACACTTACATGCATAAATGCAGGGATACAAATAATAGACTACTGAAGCTTATATCTATAAATAAGTTTATATATATACACCAGGAAGAAAAGACAAGTTTAATGGGTAAGTCACCTTCAATATTTTTGTTGTTGTTGAAGATGTTACCTGGTAGCATTACAGGTAACATCTAAGAAGAGAAAACATTATTTTGCCAGTTCTGGGAGGGGCAGGTTGATGCGTGCAGTATCCATGCATCATTAGTTACCTGTTTCTCAGTACCTTCAGATACTTGTTAATCTTTGCTTCCATCTGTACAGATCTGAGCAGCAGGTGAAGGACAAAGATTTTTTTTAATGAGGAATTGTAGCTTAATGCCACATAAACTAAAAGTCAAATCCGAAGCATGGTGTTTGAAAACTGTTTTAACTAATCTTTTACTGATTACATTTATATTTGGTGGCGTCTTTTTAACACCAGAACTGCATGGTGGTTTTAAAATACAGTCTTTTGTGTATCGAACAATTTATGTAAAGTATACATAACTTGGAATTCTTACAAGCAGTAGTAAATTTGTTCAAGAACAAAATATTTTAATTGCATGACCATTAAAGAAATATAGAGAGAGAGTTTCAATAATTACCTCCTCCTTAAAGAAAGATGAATTAGCAACTTTCAAACTCTTCTTCAGAATGATCTCATTTTCAAAGAAAAAAAAATAGTAAATTATTTCATCCCCCCCAACCCCCCAAAATAAACCCTTTTTAATAGCAACTGCTGAAATAATCGCATAGGTAACTTTATTTGTTGAAGAATCTGATACAGTAATTGGTTCTATTTGGCAATGACGTGTCTGTCAGAAAGCAGAAGATAGGAAAGAATAACTTGTTATTTGAACAGGCATCACACAGATTTCCTCAGAATGCAGATATAAGTAGTCTGTACAATTACCAAAAGGTCTAAGAGGGACACCACAGGTGTACTAGGTTTGATTCACGGAATTCAGAGTACTGGTCAATGCCAAGAAGAAAGCAAAGGTGGGCTGCAGTTTCTTCACTGAAATATGGAGAAGTTTTCTTGATGCTTCCAGAACTGACCCTGAACGCCCAGTCAAGCTTCCACGTGACAGGAATAATGACCCATTCCTAACCACTGGCACACAAACCTTCATACCAGCAAGTGAAGTGAAAGTTATGGCAGGCTAGAAAAAAAGGTTATGAAGACATTTTGGACAAATCATCAGCTCTATGAGTGAGAATAGAGATTAGAGCAGATCTTGGGGCTCAGGACACTAAACCTCTATTGCATCCTAACACTCATGTGCTTTGTGAATACGGCCAGTGATTTTATGTTTCCGTTCCTCACTTTCTCTGGTCTTTATGTAGATGTCTCTGTTACAGAGGAGTCGTAAAAAGCTGAAGGAGCTAACTAAGTACAGATTTTATATTGAAAGGTAATATATTACTAGAAATTGCTCTTTTCAAGATCACTTCAAAGGCTTGTTAAAGGAAACTGCCTGCAGAGAGGGATTACAGAAGGACTGTACAGCTACCTGCTGGAACATCTCTATACAGCACTTATGTTTCTGTTGCTATTTGAGTAGCAGCCATTTCTGGACTAGTGTTGTAAACACCCAAGTTATCTTTGTGAGTGATGTGCAACTTCCAAGGGAAGAAATGCTTCTCAGATGGCCTGCTCCTGCTCTGAGACACCATGAGTTCAATATCCTGATCGGAGAGCAACCGAATCAGATCACCATCAAGGTCCCGGTAATTCAAAACAATGTCATCTCGGTCAAACTCCTGCCTGGTAGAAAAGAAATGGATTGATCCTCAGAAATCAAGGAATGCCTGGGAAATCTACATAATAGACAATATACTTGCAACCTAATTCATTCTGCTAAAAGCCACACAAGCCTTGGATGTCTTGGCATTCTTGGTACAGCTAGTACTAGAAATCATTCATACAGCCTCATTCATGCTGTGCAGTGTTTAAACTAAGAAATCTGGCAAAACCAAGAGCCGTTTCCAGTAACACCACATACAGGGTGCAATTAATCTACAAGTTTGATAGAATTCCTGTACATAAGAGTTGACAATAGTTACTAACCACTTTTGCCTACTTATGTTTGGGCTTCTTTTTTTAGGTGAGAGCAGGCTACAGAATGAAAGAATTTAGTGTGGGTATTCTATTACTAATATTTGATGTTCTAATGTTTTGACGTTCAACACTAGATGGACCTAGCTTAAAACTAGTTCATCAGGTGTTAGAGGTGGTTTCCTGCATCCTTAAGAAGTATATTAGACAAAAGTTTCTTGTACGGGGGTATGGCTCTGATATTAGAACAAGAAATGGAAACTTCTACCCAGCATAATGGAGTTAGAAGTGTGTGGCATTCCATAAATATTTCCAATCCCGAGGCAGACTACTGTCTGCACAGACAGCCCTGGGCCACGTCGAAGTACAACTTCTTTAGGACGTTTAAAAAGTATTTCCCACGATGGTGATGAGTAAGTAACATGTGGGAAATGTAGGACTAGAAGGAACTTGACAAATGTTTAAGTGACGTTAAATATACAACTGACTTCTTGCATTGTACCTCATCAATTCCATGAGATCTCTGAATGATGGAATAGTGCTCAGATCTTCTTCCACTGAGATATCCCTGTAACAAGACCAAATCTATTCATTACATATCATGAAAAGAGAATTGATGTAATTTCTTCAGCAGTAAACTGGAAAACTATCTTTTTATTACCTAATAGTGCTCATAGTCTCATCATGGTAGTAACAGCGAACTTTATTAACTGTGTCTTCCTGCGGTGGTAAATCTTTTATGATCTTCACAAAAGCACAGGGGAAAATCCCAGTGGCATTACCAGCTGATCCCTGGAATGATAGGTAGTGTTAGAACAAAGAAAACCATGCCATTTTGGCCATATACAGTAAATTCTGGAATCCAATTGATTTCCATGGAAACAACAGTAAGATTTTTTCCTACTATAATCAAGGAAAAAAAAAAAAAAAAGGCTATGGAAATGACCTGATGGCATCCCTACAAAAAGATTCTACAATTGTTTAGTCACATAGAATGTGGGGGAGTGAAACAGTGTGTAAAAAATTGAAGTCAGATGGTTACCAAGGAAGGCTGTGGTATTCAAGCAAGCAGAGATATATCAGCAAACACACAGTATGTTCTCATCATCCTTTTTCAGAAGACTGTTGCCTTATATTGCCCAAGTTCTCATTAATGAGACTGATGTGCATTGTGGTAAGAAGCACGACGTATACTGCAACTCATCCTCAGGCAAGAAACCAATTAATCACTGAAACGGAGTTTCTATCTCCTTTCTGTGGCCTTTTTGTGTTCTAATCACTTCCAAAGAATTTAAAAACATTCCAGCAGAAGCAAATGCAAATAAAAACTGAAGCCTAGAGGGCAGAAAATCTGTAAGCTAAATACAACCAAGGAAGGAAACAATTTCATATTTGGAGTCAAGGATTCATTCTTAACAGTAAGACCTGATTACGGTGCAGTTTTTCCTTGAAAGGAGGAGGCAGGACTCAACGACTGGCTGAGCCCTTTCTACTCATATATTTCAAGGTATGCTGATAATTCAGTGCCATTACTGTGGTCTTACCTCCAACCAGTCTTTGTTTACTCTGCTGAGCAGGTAGATCAAGTCTCCCTTCTTGAAGCTGAGTTCCAGTTTACTGGTTCCAGAAAAATCAAACAGTGCCTATGGAAAGTAATAACGCTTGAATTATTAATTCACAGAATTACAAAAATGAATCATTCTTTCTGTTCTGTTCTTGAGGTGAGACCATAAAGCAGCACGATAGTATGCATTTTGTCATCACAGATGAATTTCTGAGGTAAGGTCATATATATATGATTGTAATATGACTGTAGCCTGCAGTTCTCATAATTTCTTCTACTCAGCACACACAAAAATGCTTTGAAGCAGTAATGAAAGCACTAGGATAAACATGACACTGAGAGAGCTACATGATCGGATTCTCAAAGTGGCAGGACACTGAGCACCAGAGAAATAAATACAAAGAAGCTGAAAACATTTAAGAGCACTTAAATCAAGATAGCTGAAGACAACTGACAAAGGAGCAAGTCAGCATAGGTGAAGACAACGGACAAAAGAGCAAGTCAACAGTGCTGAAGACAACTGAGAACCTGAAAACTTGAAACCATGAGAATTAAAAACATATATATTATTTTTGGTTGCAGTTTTACAGCTTTCAGATTTGCTGCCAAATATCACACTAAAAAAAACTGCAGAAGTGTTGTGGTGTTGTGTCCTAATTTAAGGGTAACTAAGAGTTGGTTTTACATCCAGCTTTCAGGCCTGTATGTTGAACTGGGAGGTTTGGGGGAGGCTGGGAAACTGGCTTGTAGTCAACATAGCACTTAGATGCCCCCTTTAGGGGAAAAATTAGAAAAAGGAGGTAAGCACATGCTACCAGCCTAAGAAGCTGTTCTTGAATAATGCCAAGTCATGAACAATGTGTATCTCCCCCATTGTCCTTAGAGAACACAGGAGCTATTTAAATGCTCGTAAAGGAGCAAAAATGACAAGGTGTTCTTTAGTCTGTGTTGAGATGGTTCTTTTGGACTTGTTAATGCCAAGAGTTCTAATAAAAAAAGACAACGGCTATTGATGTGCCAGGAGATCATATGTCTACTTTATAGTGCTTCCAAAAGCCTTTTTCCATCTATTGAGAAGTTTGGTAGGCATATTCAATATTAACAAATTAACAGATAAAACCTAAGAGATATGACTGATCCAAGACCTGCCATACTCAGTGTATGACAAAAAAGACAAACCCAGCAACTGTCAAACCACTTGCATGCGGGTTTTTTTAATCTTATATGGCAAAGGCACAGCTTCCAAGAAGCAAGAATATGCTCAGACAAGTACTGCTTACAAAGCAGTTCCATATGCTTAATTCCACAATAATATGCAGCCAAAGACAAGGGTATAGGCACTTTTCAGTAGAACACTTCTGTTACAGAAAATACTAAGATGCTTCACCTGCAAAACTTTTAAACACAACTTGAAATCAATGAGACTGCAGCTTATGCTTGTTTTAAATTTAATTTATAGGTATCAGTATTTCCATGTGAACCCCTTGGCAGTAAGGTGTATATGTCTTTCAGGTTTGAACCTCTTGTCATTCTAACTTCACTATGGACCTTCTTATTACTCAGGTAAGGAGGAACAGAACAGTTCTTTCCATGCTTTGTTTTATCCCCTGTTGTTAAAATCAATTGCTTTCCCGTGTTGCTTTCACTTTCCATTTTTTCCGCAGGCTTTAATTAGAAAAGGGAACTTGATCAATAAGATACCAAAGTAAAACAGAGTTTAATCTCCTATCCGATGGTAGATTGTGCAGAGCACTCACCTCAGCCCGTGGAGCTGCCATGCGATCTAAACCAGGCACTTGAGGTGAAACGCTTTTACTGCAAAGAAAGGAGACAACATGGAGGTAAATATGTCTTGCCAGTCATCAAAAATACTACATGGTCAGTAGTGCAGTGTCTGCATTTTCGTTATTTAAGAGGCAGGCAAGCCTTAGATCACTGGAGAAACTGCGTGAGAATCTGTGTGCAGCACTGAAGTAAATAAATATGAATACAACAACACTGCCCTAGTTCTCTCAGTTTCAGTGCAGAGCAGCAGCAATCTGATGATGTCTGCTGCTGAGAACAGATGGAATTTCCAATAGTCAGTATCTTGGACCTCTCTTCTACAGCACTGCTCAGCCCCCCTATCTGCCTTATAGGCATCCCTGTTTCCAGCATTTGTGGCATTCGGTTCAATCTCTGCAATCATGCAAACATCCAGGAATGCATACACTCATGCAGTTTTTGCACTGTTTAAGTGTAAAGGAAGCTGGTCAGTTTTGCTACGTTGAAAGGAAAATTAATTTGACTGAATGGTAATGATGTTTACTTAGCAGTTCTCCAAAGGGGTGTCAATGTTGCTATGTAGGATAAGGCCCCTGTTTAGACAAAGGACAGGAAAAATTCATTCAGTTCCATTTAGTGTCTGAACCAGATCTCACTGAACTCAGTGTCAAAATTCACATTGACTTCAGTGGTGCAAGCCTATGTCCATAAGCTTGGCCTGTATATTCTGTACATTACAGTAGATATTACCAGTAAAGAATTAGCAACAGAAAGAGCTGAACACCATTTTTTTTACAAGCAATCTATTTGCTCATTTTGGAATTTTCCTTTACTGCAAAGTACCTCATCCACTTCAAACATTTGAGGCTACTGAAAACAAGAAATACCCTGTGTTCATTCCAGCACAAAGATCCCCATATTAGAACTTCATGGGAAACGCAGTGGTGACTCTCTCTTGTCCCCCCTCAAAACTGGTCAGTGTCTCTTACGTCAAGCAACGCTGAAAAAACATGTCAATCACTTACATTCGGCGTGTCCGTGGGCGAAGCCGCCTCAGTCTGTGAGGCACCTGTTCACTATCAAAGGTTGAATGGTAGAAGAACAGCCGTACCTCTTCATCCATCAACACCCAAGCGGGTAGGCAGAGTAGGTTCTGTGCCAAGAGCAAGTAGGAAGCAGAATGTAACATTGTGAGACCAATTCTCTATTCAGTTACATGTGACAAATATGCCTTTCTGACCTACAGGATCATGAAGGATATTAATTACTGCCAGAAATCTCCCTCCTCTCCCTTCTCACGCAGCAGGATGTGGCTGAACTGCTGACAGTTTCTCCTGTTTACTCCTGGAGTTGCTTCACTCTTTTTGTGCCTGATTTACTGCAGAAGGAGTAAATTGCTCTTATGTTTCCTTCAGAACATGAATGACTGTGGAAAGAAGACAAGTACTGGAAGTCTTGGCCTGTGCTTAAGACTTACTGATTTACAGTCAGGTCTTCAGTCAACCTGCACACAAAGAATTTCTTTCCACAATGTTACTGGCTGTGTCTTCACTGTAGAGCAGGTACACCCAGCAGCCCAAGCCACTCTCCAAGTCCCTTAGGTGCACATACCAACTCCACATTCACACAAGACATGGAGATTCACTATTTCCTCATTCATCCTTGGGTTTCAGTTTGGTTTTTTGGTTTGGGTGAGTCTTGGTTTTTTGTTTGTGCAGAGAGGAGTGTTTTAGGGACGTGTACCTATATATGAAGGCAAGGAGTGAGCCTTTAAACTGCATACTCCAGCAGATCCTGCAATCTGAACAATCTGGGCAATAGGACTGCAAGCTTTCCTGCTGTATGGATGCTGTGTCTTCAGGAAAGGCAATACAGAGAGAAGATACAGAAGATACAGAGATACCTAGCAGATGCCTAAGACACAATACTGTCTCTTAGCTCACTTCAGGGAGTAAGTATCTGCAGCACTCAGTACAATCTCTACCTTAAGATGAAGGCTTACCTTCATGTAGGCATTTAGGATAGGAATCCTATTCTCAGCAATTTCCTTTTTGGCCCCAACATAAACTTTTCCTGGAAAATATAAAACCTGTGACAGTTATTGAAGGAAAAAAACCAAACAAACCAAAACCAGTTGTCTGAGGCTGTCAGAGAGATGAAGCAATCAGGAGAAAGTAGGATCTCGAGGAATATATGTATTTTTTAGAGGATTTTAGGTTTCTAAATGAATTTTACTACAAGTAGAGGGACTTTGGCAATTAGGGCTTGACTTCTCCAGCATCCACAGCTGGGGACTTGTTCCTTGTCACAACTACTTCTCTACAACCGTGCTCCTCTTTAGCATAGCCTAGGGCTGATAAAGCTGCTAATCATGCACAGATTTGGTGCTGACAGCTTACCTGGCAGTATGGGGAGTGTGCAGGTAAAAGGGCTATTTTTGCTTTCTGCTCCATACTTCTCCTCTAGTTTGGTGTGAAGAGCATAAAACTGACGATAGCGTCGGAAAATCAGGTATCTGCCACCACCTTTAACCTTTACTTCAATGACAAACAGCTGAAACAGAGAAGGGGGATTCAGGCTAATGTTCGTACTTATAAATAATTAGCAAATTAAAGTGAACTATACAATAGGAACATAAGATCAGTGCTCCAGTAGTGGAAATATTGTCTCAGGGGCAGAGTGCAAAGCAAGCCGTTAAGTATTAAGCAGACTTAAGTATTAGAAAATAACAAGTTAGCACCAAACAGTGTGGTATATGTGAGCATTCCCTATGACTGCTGTTACATAATCTTAAAAGGAAACCTGAAATGACAAGATGATGCTTTATGCTTACACACCTTCCCACAGTGACAAACAAAACGTATTAGGGAGGTAAATACAGATATTTTACATCAGGATGCTTTGGACACCTAATTCAATAGGCAGAGATGTAAGTGAATTGATTTTCAGAGAAGAAGGCATTCATACTTCATCTTGACTTCAAAGCACACAATTTCAGAAAATACGGCCTGACCTCCTCCAACCACTCTCTTCTTATCTCTTGCCAAAATTGCTTTGCTCTAAAGAAGCCCATGATTTCCATACACTGACCTCTGAGTCACATTGCAGCCAGATCCTTCAGAAAACATAAAGACAGAGCAACCAAGCATCACTACATTCCAGAATAAAACATGCATACTGCAGTAGGCAGGTTTTATGAGCAATGTCTGCAGCAAAAGCAGCAAACCTGCAGAAGTGAGACTGAGCTGGTCTTATCAAAAACCCCTCTTCAGAAAATCTCCAAGTGCTTCTTCTCCCTACTATTCTCCTCCTGTGTTCTTTTTCATGACTTACTAATAGGCCACATTCTGCAGAGATGGAAGCACCCTAACTTACCAGTACCATATGATAATGAAAATAACACCTTCCCCTTCTACCCTCTTTGAATTCCTTTCCCTCTATCCTCACAAAAGGTACAGCACTCTAACAGGAAATGAATCATAAATTAGGTAAGAATGTAGAAAACAAGCAATGTTAGAGGATACCCCATCTCATTTCACCCAGACAATAATTTTTTAGACTAAATCTGTTAACAGTCTAACCTCCATGCCAGAAAAAAGAAGCACTAAGAAGTTCTCCACACATAACTGTTCATGCCAAAAAGCAACTACACCAGATTAATTGCATTTTGCTTCCCACAGCCAAACCAGACACAGATGAGGACATACAGAGACAGAATAAATCTTCCTTCTTACATAATAATTAGAAAAACCTTTCTTCTCTTCAATATCTGCAATGTTAGCTGAAACAGGTACATCATCTGGAAGCTGGTCAAAATCACTGTGAAGCAAGAGTAAAATATTTAGGTTACTCATTCTGACATTAGCCTCTGGAGGTCTCTATGCCATACAAAGCAAAGATAGCTAAGCATCATCACACTGTCTAGTGTCAAGCCCAGAAAGATAGAAACCTATAGTGTCATTGTCTTCCTCTGGAGGTCTGATCTTGAGACGTCAAGTTTCTCTACTTTCAGCATAAGTCACAGAATCACAGGACAGTTTGAGTTGGAATGGACCTTAAAGATCATCCAATTCCAATCCCTTGTCATGGGCAGGGACAACTTCTACTAGACCAGGTTGCTCCAAGCCCTGTCTAACCTGGCCAGCGGCCACTGTGAAAATTCATCAAGCCTGAAAAGCATCCCTAGGCTTGCTGGAGTACCAGGACTACAAAAGAAACATTAGAGCTGGTAAGATTTTCCTGAGAAATGTGATCAGCCATGAATGCATTCTTAATCATTCCTTCAGCATCTAGTAGACTTACAATAATAACTCTGCAGCAGTATCTCCTATTCAACAGAGATCATTATATCCATGATTTATGCTGTTATTATTACAGCAGCAAACAGAAAACAGTTCTGAGAAAAGAGCTCATTGCACTAGATGCTGTAGAAACTAAAGTACAAAGCTAAATCCTAAAAACCTTACACTTTGTGTGTAAGATGCATATAGTGTGCCTTATACACATAAGAAACAAGGGAAGGATAAACACAAACAGAAAAAAGGCAAAGAAACAAAGACATAGTGTTTTTCTATATCATAACCAGTGTTGCCTGCACCAGCTATCAAAATGTCGAGTTTTCCTGCAAACACCACAGTAAAGCAGATTTTTAAAGAGGCTTTGAAAAATGAATGGGTAGCCTAGCAAATATTTACAGGGAGACTTTTCAGTCACAGCAGATAACATGAAACAAGCACAAAGATACTTGTTTGAAAATGTCAAAAATGCTTGAAACAACACATGATAGGTTAGAATAAGCTTTGCAAATTCTAGAAAGTACTGGATTTGAAGTAGGATTTGAAGCAGATCCCTGCAAGAATACCTAAAGAGTAGCCATATGACCACACTTTCATTTTTCTTGTCCATACTGTCCACACAATAAAACAGCATGGCTTGGCAGATGCTTTTTCCTCTGGGACCTTCCCCGTGGTACAATACTTTTGACAAACAGAAGACAAACTCACTTCTGTTTCAATCTTACAACTCAATGTTGTTAGAGTGGTATTTATATTATCACATAAGTAAAAAGGATTAAAAGCAAGGACAAAAGGATAATAAATGAGGTAGAGAGAAAGAGAAACTTTAAAAAGGACCATCTAAAAAATGCCAAGCTGACATAACATTAAATATTCTGATAATACAAAAACCACGGTGGTTAGCTCGGTTTATTCTGCTAGGAGAATATCCCAAGCAGGTGCTTCCACACCATGTAGCCTGTCTGGAAGGCTGAAGTAATGATGCAAAGTCTTGCAGCTGTACAAGGAAAATGACATGAATTGGCACCACCCACAACACCATAAATACTACCACTTACTGTGAAGAGGGATGTGGTTACAGAGATCAAGAGACATAATTAGTCATATCACAAACCCTCATATCACAAACCCCAGTAAAAAGGAAACTGTTTACAGCTGTGAAGAGGACAATGACCCACTACTCTACTATCCTACATGATGGATATTCCCCACAGAAAGAAAGTTGATTCCACCGTAAGGAAATGTCTACTCTACACTGAGCAGTGTAGTAGTACGGAAACTACGATAACAAGAAGTCTTTTAGAACTGTCGAAGAAGCTTGCATCCAAATTAAATTAACAGCTCGTAGCAGTTACCTGGAGGTTTGTGGGGAGGTGGAAGGAGGGAGAGACATATTACCTCTTTTCTCGCAGCTGTCAGGGACGAGATATGGTTTTCAGCTTTTTAAGTCCAGATGGCTAAGCCCTGTTCCT
>JBCJKH010018632.1:0-12417 GCA_039877255.1 Loriculus beryllinus | reverse complement strand
GATCTAAGCCCTGTTCCTCCACTGCCTCGGCAGTTCTTGTGTAGTAGGATGAACAAAGAAATTCTCCCTGTGTGAATCAGGCCACTGCAAGGCCTCAGAGATCTTTTATTAAAGTTTCAGTGTCAGACGATTTCTTACGTACTTCCCCACCCCTACAAGATTGAGGAAGTACAAGAGAAAAAACAGTTATAAAGAAATACTGTTCTGTGATGTCTGTCATGTATCGAAACTGCCACAGTTGAGAAACCAAAAGCCCAACAAAGAGCAGAAACTATGAGCCACATATTCCATTGTCTACTTCTTCACCAACACGTTTTCCTCTGTGGAAAGCTAATGTGGGCTCAACCAATTCTGTTTTGCCCCAGCTAAAATGTACCCATATTCATCTCTACATTAATGTTTCTAAACTGGGATGAATACTTCCGGTTTAGTGATGGACTTGGCAGTCCTGGGATAAAGGTTGGACTTGATCCTAAAGGTCTTTTCTAACCTAGTTGAGTCTCCAATTCTATGATCCTTTCTTAAGGCTATGTGATTCCTGAGAATCCTTTTTCATGGACCAAGAGCCAGGAGGTGGAGCTAAAGAATAAATTTTAAAGTGGGAACAGAAAGCATGGTCAGGAAATGCAGCCTGGTCAAAGGCATAGGTACCAGAGTATCAGGCACAGGAGACTAGGAAACGAGCTTTGAAGGATGGACCAATGCAAGTAAGACACGAGTCCTTAAAAGAGCAGTCACCTTTTCAGCTTCATGTGCTAGAAACAATCCACATTTGCCAGCTACAGAGCGTAATGGCTCTCCCAAAGACAATCCTGACTGCCCAGCCTTGTACACAAAGGGTAGTGATACAGTATTTGTATAACATCAGTTCACAGTCTTTCAAGAAGAAAATAAAAGGAAGAAAGTGACAATGAACCATCATTTCCTTACACTGCAGATAGGTTGCAGCATAGCCTATCTGCCTTAGGCAAAAGCTGTCGTGAGTAGTACCTTTGCCTCTCCATTTCACTCTTCAATTCTCTTTCATTTTCATGTTCAATACATATTTGGTTCTTTTACCACCTTCTGCTGTTTAGCACAAAAATTTTCATCTGAATGGAGCATAAGTCAACCAGCATCCTTCAAAATAAAACTCTTATTTACCACTGTAATCATCAGCCCCGAGGGTAGGCTGCATTTCACTGCATTTTAATGAAGTAAATTCTTCACCCATCTCTTTCCTGTGGATAACAGAAGGCACTATCATAGAATTTGAGAGGAGATACAGTGTCTTTTGATCAGAAGGGAAAAGGAGAAGCTACAAAATTCTGAACTTTATTTTCTGAGTGATCTGCTACTCTATGCTGCCCACACAGGCTTGACAGAGGAGTTGTAAGTGGTGGTGTTGGATGTAAGTATTTCCCCAGACCTTCAGACACTGCTGTGCATTCCACATTCTTGATTAGGCCTGCTAAATGTGCAGTCCTCATGTAACCTAAAGACAGGCTCATTATTCTTTCCTTTGCATTGAGAGAGACAATAAACAAGTTTTCCAATGGCAATCCTCTCACTTTCTCCTAACATTCAGAAGGTAAAGGAGCAGATCACCTTGACCAGAACTCTTAATCACAAGATCAATATATATGAACTCATGAGAATTCAGAGGGGCCCTCCTGACACACACAAATAAGACTATGGAAAGCACAAAAACTGGGCAAACTTTAATAGAAGTAAAAGAGAAAGGCCAGAGGGCTGCTTTTAAGGTAACTGTTTATATCTGATGCATATCATAGTTTTGACAGGAAAAATCATAAAAAGGATATTGTAATCTTTTTAAACCTCCTGGAGGATAACCTAGATACCGTGCAGGTACATCTTTTAAGAGACAGAGGATATGACAGGATGCAAAAACATTTGCTCATTGTTTACCTGGAAATATGCCTTTTTCAGAACAAGTTGACAAACAACCTCACAGACAAATTGTCTATGCAACTGTTTTGCTGTAAACCAAGTAAAACAAATTGAAAGCAGCTCCTCAATTCCACTACTCTGTACTAGAAATTATTGCCAGTAATAATACTAATGTGCCAGAATAATGCTAACCCTGCTGAGGCTTAGACACTTCTAGAAAACTTAAAGTTTGGCTAGACAGGGTGCTGGGGCATTTGTTTTAAGTCATGCTTTGCCTAGAAAGGTTGAGACAGATGACCCCTGAGGTCCCTTCCAACCTGGTATTCTATGATTCTAAGGAAGTTTCTGATTCTGCAATATTTTCTTGTTCTGAACTAAACCAAAACCAAGACCTTCCTTCCTGACAAAAAATAGATTCCTACCTCAGAATAGTGGATAACTGAAGGGTGAGAGGGCTCACCAAGGCTGCAAGAGACTAAGATTTAAAACACTTCTTTGCCATGTTCTTCTGTTTGGGCTGAGAAAATGGCCTGAGCCTAGTCAAACCCACATTCTCTCTCTGCTCAAATAACTACTTTATTATAGATAGGTGAAATAAATGTCCTTTACAGAACTGATACGATAATGACAGTACCCATGTCAAGAGATACGACTGCATTAGGAAAGTATCCCCTTTCATCAGTTGACAAGGTCAGTCCTCAGTTTTGAGAAAACCCATCCATACACCATGGGCGGCATGCTTATTATGGCACTATGCACCGATTCTTTTCAATGAGCGAGAGAATGCAGTGCATCCAGGCACAAGAAATACTAACAAATTAATTAAAGGAGACTACTCAGAAAATCCTCAGATGTTTGAACCATATGTTGACACCATTACGTATCTTTTTGCAGTTCACCACCTACTATATTGTTTTGGCCATGTATGCCTGTGAGCTGTGAAATTGTGGCCTTCTGTCTAATGTGCATGTTGTTAGAAAATACTTGTACAAGGATACATAGCGCCTTGGAAATCTGAGAGTATCAGCTATAACCAAACAGCCAGAGCAACCGTGGAATTTTAATGAGAAAATGGGAATGTAGTCCCAAATCACAAAAGGAACATGAACCACTAATAAAAGTTGAATCAAAGGAACACAGCAAAAATTCTCAGCTGAATCAATCCTGATGACAGCACTACATACTATATTTACTAGGGCAGCAGCTGCTGTATTGTTTCAGCTGTGCATGCTCTAGAATAATGGCTTCTCTCTAATGCACCTGATGTTAGAAAAGTGCTGCATAGTTATGTTCAATCACCAGCCATAGAACAGATTTGTTTAGTGACAGGAAAAAGTGAACAAGAATAATATTCTTAAGAGGCTTCTGGTCTCATCACAGGTTAATGTGTAAAGGAAAATCATTTTAACAATGATTGCAAGAAAACTGACCATCAAATAGAAACACACACAGCAGAGTTCACTTGCAAGATGCTTTCATTCAAGCTATTGTTTTTAAAAGATATATGGAATACTGGTTTCTGTAGTATATACACCATTAGCAGTAGAGTGTCTTTTGTGGTTGCTTGAGACTGAGCTGCAACTGATAATACTGATTTGGGAAAAGTGATATGGGGCTATGTTCCATTTTCCATTCACATTATATACTTGTACAGATTTTGCTTTTATGGTTACCATCAGCTTTCCAAAGTGCTTTAAGACACTTTTACAATATTTACATTCAAATACAGCCATGTTTAAACTCATTATCATTATTAGAATAGCACATGAATAACAAAGTACAGCGCTGTGAAATTTTTTGACAAAAGTTACCTAAAATAAGCTACTCATGTCTGCCCTGTAATCTCTGGTGCACTTTTGCAGGTAGTGCTACAGAATCCTTAGAAGGCAGTTGGTCCAGTGGTAAGCAAAGAGATCCTCTTTCTTCAATATATGCCTTCTATACAGCTGAAAACAGACCTATCCCTCCTTTCCCAAAGAAAGGCTCAAGATAATGGCTCAATCCATATTGGCTGAATGCATGGATACTCTCCCTGTCACACATTGTGCTGGGAGGTAAAAAAGCACAGAGTATTGATAAATACAACATGGGACTTTTCCTTTGATTTCAGTCTGGACACAGTTTTTGTGACTGGTTGTTTAGGGTGAAAATTAACCATTAGGCATTTGCAGAAGAGGACTGTTACCATGCCTTGCTGATGTAAACACAACTAAACAATCTGTCATGGACTAAAGAAATTTAAAGGTCAGCATCTACCACTGCTCCTGACAGTGAAACTGATGGTGTCATTTCCAGAATAAATTGCTACTCAAAATGAAACATCTTTACAGAACCAAATGTTAAAGGAACAGCAGCTTTTTTTGTTTCATGACATTCAACAGTATCACTCTGTGTTTTGTTAGTTGGTGATGCCACAGCCAGATCCCACTAGCTTTTCTTCTGCAGAGCAATATCACAAGCAGTATTATGATCTTCTCTATGGAAAACAATTCTTCCTTTACAATAAACCTGCTTCCTTTAAAAATCTTTTAAAAAGAAACAGGATTTCTCTCTGATACAGTCAGATCACTTGAGATTGGAAGAGTTAGAGGAAGTCTTACCAGAACAGTAACTTCTCCTTGATGAGCAATGGGACTTTTTGTTCTTGCAGAGCTCAGATGGATACTGATGCCCAAGACTAAGTGAGAAAAATGGAAGCTCAGAAACAGCAACAGAACATTCCTTCATCCAGATAGCATGTAATTTCCAGAATAAAAGAGGCAAACAGGGAAGAAATAAGGCACAACTTGCCACTGCTACTGTGTATGACAGATGTGGGCTGGAGGTGGACCCGTATGTCAAAATCTGGTAACTGGCCATTGCAGACAAAGAAGTAGGATAGCTCCATCTAAGAACTATGCATACAACCATGCCTCCAGAAGGTTAAAACCTAGTTTTAAGTGCATAGCAGCAGTGACCCTTTGCTGCAGGAGACTCTTTGTGTTTTATTCTTCTAACCATCTTGAGAGACAAAAATCTGTCAAGAGTTACTGCTATTCAAGACAAAGAAAATCCCACTTCATCTGTTTCACAAGTTTGAAAGACCTGTCAAAATTACTCAAAAAAAAGCCAAAAAAACAAACAAACAAAAATTTGCAGAACTTTCCCAAATCTCAGAATAGGGTTGGAATTTGCTAGAATCTGCAGTGATATATTCAAACCATCTTACACTGTTCCTAATTGTTTAATTTCCCCATCCATTTGATGAAATCCTGGGACCAAATTCCTTTTACTTAATTTAGAAACTTTAGACAAGTGCCTTTAGTTAAGTGGAAGTTCTCTGAACAGACAATGAGGAAAGAAAGGCACCACTGGCCAGTAAAACACACCTCAAGTGGGCCAACTCTTGCTCTGAAGGTTTTATCTGTCTCCTTGGAATATACATAAATTATAAAGTAACTATATTCGCAATTTTGTCACTTAAGGTTCCTAAAGGTAAGGAAATAAATCTGTGCCTTAGTGTGGACCTAATTATTACTGGTACAAAGGTACCTTCCCATTTGGGACTCAGCTATATTTGGATATGCACTTTTACACTGGTCTAATTCTCTTTACCCTAGGGGAGTTGTACTACTTAAGCTACACTGATATAGTCAAAGCAACACAATTTTCTGGTCAGACATACCCAGTCTGTTCATTATACAGAGTTTATGGCTCATTTGCTCATGGTTCATAAATTGGGACAATATTCCCTAATAAAACTGGGGGGCAAGAGGCCTAGAGATTAGGATAGGCAGGTAAGTGGCAAATACAGAAGCAGTAACTATCAAGATGCTGTAATTTTCAAAGTATTCCTCACAGCATATACTTACAGCTTGTCTCACCTGCTGCCTCACATATAGGCTGTTTATTACTTCAGCCTTTATTCCTTGAAAGACGAACTTGTGGAATAAGCCCACCAATTACCATACCAAAGAGCAACCTGATCCCACGCCAGCTGCCAGTCTGTCCATTCCAAGCGTGGAAAGGGTGGAGTTCGTGTCTCCTATACCTCAGCAGGCAGAAGGCTGCCTTGTTGTGCGAAGCTGGGTCTAAATAAGAGACCTATTAACTGCATTCAGTTCAGCCACTGGCTTACTATGTGATTCCTTATGCCTCAGCTTTGCCACCCGTAAAATGGTGCTGACATTAATACTTCTCTCATGGGGAGAGACTGAGGAGGAAAACGATTAATAGAGATATAATTCTTCAGGAAGGTCAGGTGAAAAGTGAGAAACTCCAGCAACCATTATCCTTAGCAACCCACCTGCACTCAAAATCACCTACAGTGCAAGGTGAAAACAACACAGAAATGTAGCTCTTCAAAAATGCACCAGCAATGCTCAGATGCCCAGAGTAGAACTTATTCCCAAACCCTTAGAAAAGAAGGCAGTTGCTAAACTATCACTTACATTAAACAGCAGTAGCAAATGGGCCTCCCCTACTACAGAAAAGAAGGAAACAAAATGAACAATGGCTTTCTGCCCTAAGGCACTATCTAACCTGGGGATATATTATCCTGCTTGAGGATTGCTTCAGTAATCTGAGCCAAACAAAGGTAATGGGGCACTTTGAAGTTGTGATTGAAATGAGTATATGGTGATAGCATCAGTTTAGGAAAAGCCTTGTCCTCACATGCTCCTGCTCTTTCCTACCCCACAGGATGCCACATCTGAGACTGTGCTGCAAAATACATCAGCTAACTAATCCAGCTGTAAATACTTTTTTTTAAGCCACGGATTGATTTCCCAGCCCAGCTCACAGGACAAACATCAATATGGAGAATAAATGGAGAGGAATATATAAAAAGAGCATTGCCTGGTAACTTTGACTCATGAAAGCACTCTGACAACACAGTGAATGTATGTGTGTACATGTACATCCCCAAACAATTCAGGCAAGTGTACATTAATGTCTCTTGGCAATCCACCTCCACATACAGATGCTAATGCTGCCTCTCTGACGCATATGCTTGAGGGCATTCTAACATCAGTGTGACAAGGATTTTACTGCTTTTATGCTGTAAGGGGCCAAAACACACCCTCAGACCATGTCCTTTTCTGAAACAGTTTTTCTGAATGAGCTAGCTGCTAGTGAGAGAGCATCTGAGGAATCCTCTCCTTGAATAGATGCTTCTCTCTGCTTTACTGCCTTTGCACTGCTTGCCAGCACTTTATTTAGTTTTCCAGATTTCACTATAAACAACATGTATAAGCTGCTGCACGATCTGAATGTAGTGCCATTACAATGGGCTTCTCACCAGAAATCAGATCACCGGGAGATGGAAAGGGCAGAAAACTATGTCAATAGCAACTCTTCATGACTGAAAACTGATTTCCTTGTGAAAAGGCAAAATGTAAGAAATCTCCAGAATAAAGGAAAAAGAGCAAATGAAGGGAGGGGGAAAGAGAAGAAAGATCAAACACCCCATTACTAAGATATACAATAACATCTATTTACTACCTAAAAAATCTTTGCTTCAAGCCAAGGGTTATGATATGCTTACTGCAAAACAGTAAAAGGTAGAGGGGGATGGATGTCCCGTTCCAGTTCTTTCTGTTCCACCTCTCGCCTATGAGTTCTGCTGAATGTGACATTTTTCCCTGGCGTCTAATACACAGAACTCTGCTGCTAATTTTATGCACAGAGTTCTCATGCTGTGTAATTTGAGGCCAGAGACTCCTCCAACAGCCTGCCAGACAGAGAACACACCCTTCAACACTGCTTCTGCTGCAGAGAAATGGGGGAAGGGACGAGGAAATGAGCCAAACAAGAAACAAGAAACAAGCTTCCAAACTCGTCCAAGATGTTTGGCTAAATCTTGGCTCTCCGATCTACCAGGGATCTTCCTCCAGCTCTCCCTGTCCTGTGTGTCAACAGAGAGATCAAGTGGATTGCCAACATATATATTATATATACTATATTCCACTAACATGAGGATGGACAAGTAACCTTCAAAACCTGATCTGATTTAATCAAAAGGGGATTCAACTGGAGGTATCCCTATTAAACGACTAGAAAAGCTTTTGTGGTGGGACACTCCTCTTTGTTTCCGGTTAAGTGAAGCAATTCTTGCTAAAGCCTTTTAGTGGAATCATCGCTTTCCACAAGAGAGAAAGCACTGAATTAGACCCATTTTTGATACTACTTACTTCTACCCTGATGTTTACAATGCCAGAAGGAGAACCTCATACCACTGTCTTCTCCCAGCTCCAATTTTTCTTTCTCTTGACTGCATCAACCAATAGTGTGGGAACTGCAGGTTAAAAAGCAAAAAAGAAGCTTTGATAATAGAATTATACCAATAACTCCTCCTACTGCAAACAGTTTATGCCAGAACAAAATAAACTGCACTGCCTAAAGACTTCTTCAGATGGTACAGCATCATCCTCACCAATGCTTCTTCTGTTAGAATTATGTTGACCAGCAGTATTTAATACAGACTTGGTCTTAAAAAGAACCCACAAGGGATATGCATATATCAGGCCTTGTTGTACAGCAAGTGCTATTATAGCCCACAGACCTAACTGGGACTAAATAAAATCTCTCTTGAGAGTTTGAGGAGAACTAGGCCTTCTGCTGCTGTTCAGGTGCAACAGAACATCATGAGTTTTGGCATCCAGAGAACTTTCTTTGCAGCTCCACTCATGAAATATGTGCCTATGTTGGGAGAACAAGCAAAAGACTGTGAAGAATAAAGACCTCTCTACTATATAAGCTGATAGACCAGAGCCTTTTTTTCCCACTGCCAGACAGCATGGCTGCCAAGCACAACTACACTTGCAGATCCATGATACTTGCAATACTGCTGGCCAACCTTGCTTTTTCCTCTTCTGTTATTGTTTATCTCCTTTATTTCTCCTTTTACAGGGCCTAGTATCTATGGTGTGGGACAAACAAAGTGGAATTAAAGAGGAGACATAGCTAGACCCTTCTCCTAGGTGGACAATGAAATGATGATCACAAGCTGCAAAAAGGGAAAAATCTCACTCGACATAAGAAAAATTATTCAACATGGCTCTGGAACAAGGGCCCAGAAAGGCTGTGGCATCACCATCGAGAGAGAGTTATAAACTTTGACTATATAAGCTTGATCTCTCTTTCATATCAGCCCAGCTCTGAGCAAAGCATTGCATAGATGACATCCAGTGACCACTTGTAACCTTATTTATTCTATGTTCAGATACCAGATATTATCGTCAGCTAATCAAAGTCTCCATTAGTTATTGGTCACCTTACCCAAGACAATCTGCTTGATCTAAATTTGTCAACTGTGAAAATTTCAGACAGTCTCTACAGTATGGTGCTACACAATTACATTTCCTGTATAAAAAGGGGAAAAAAAAAAGGAATGGGAGGAAACACAAGTTTTCCTAAAAACAAGACTTCTGAAAACAATACGTTTAATAACTCAAAATATATTGATGGATATTCTTGGACTGGATCGCAAGTAAGAAGCCATCAACCAACCTCTGAGCCTTGCTTATATTACCCACCTCACACATCTGCAAATTCTTTTCTTTCGAGCAACTAACTTTCCCTCACCATTTTTGCACACACCCCTCTCCCAAGCCCATCTTCCTCTTCAACCTGCTTTCCCCTCCATGTGAGTTTTGTGATCCCTATCTGACCCTTTATTCTTCTAGTTCTAAATCTCTGACTCTGAGTTGGAAAAGAATTCTTCAAGGCAGAGCAGCAAGTAATTTGGCTTTGAGCCTGCTCTTGCTTTTTCAGCTCTCTCTGTCAAATGGTCTGTTAAGTATGTGTGGAAGCTTTGGAATGACAAACCCATGAACTGGCCTGGTAATCCCAGGGAAAGCCTGGTCTGCATTAATGACTCTTGTAAAATAAACAAGAGAGTTTGATGCCTGAAGTACCTTAAGAGCAGCCTTCCTCAAATGTTCCTTGACACATCAAGTATTCAGTGCTTGAAGTGGGGGGAAGAGGAAAATATGGCTACCATGAAAATGACTGGAGAAACTAAACTTACACACAGGACAAAACATACCTGCACTAATTTTAATAGCCATAAATACAGTTCAGGTTTTCTTTTGCCTTAGTAGCTTGGTTCCCATAGTCCTCGGTGTCTTTATTCGTATTAGTGCTGTGGCCTTTAGACACCAAGAGTCTTAATGTAAGAAATAAAGTGGTTATAAGCTTATCTTAGCTTGGCTGTATGTCTGACACAGTGAAAAAAAGGAAAAGTCACACAACTTGAAATGGGACTCTTAAGACTGTTAACTAGTGAGCAATCAGAAAGGCTGCAGAGTTTTACAAATCCCTGGTTCAGAGAACAAGAATCACAGAAGATAACACTTTCACCACAGAACTGCATAAGTTCAATAGGTATTTCAGAGACATAATTTGGAATTTCAGTGCAATTTTTCTCTCAGTTACAGAAAAGTTGCTGACATAATGCTTGCTAGCCTACCTATGTCATGATGTACCAATACAAAGACTTAATGAACACCAGAAATTTATATACTAGAAAAATTGCTGGTTTCTCTCACTCTTTAATCCATATTTTAATTCATCAGAGCATAC
Source organism: Loriculus beryllinus (assembly GCA_039877255.1). Lineage (NCBI taxonomy): Eukaryota > Metazoa > Chordata > Aves > Psittaciformes > Psittacidae > Loriculus > Loriculus beryllinus. Next base: position 1,965 of record JBCJKH010018632.1, on the reverse strand, counting down.
CTGTGTTCCTATTCTGAACACTTTCTTTCCAATAATGCTTTATTCCATATGTTGCAGCAAAAAAAATGTGAATACAACCACACTTGTTTGCCTTGGCAATATCATTCATATTCTTGCTCCTACTGATGATGGTCTTACATTTTCAAAGTCTATCAGATCTAGCTAGGCCAAGAGCAAACACTCTACTTTTACGTATAATCCCTCTTCAAATCTCAATGAACTCTTTGCTGAAATAATAGCCATCCAGCTGCTAAACCCACAAGATAATTAAACACTGTGTAAAAGGACATTTCTTTTTAAGCAGATTTAAATTTTATCAAATGATTGTTCCATCTTAATTTGAATAATAATTATCCAAAGACTCTTTTCTTTTTAACCTTTTCACACCTAAGTCCTTTCTTGGGCCCTTGGGCAATAGAAAAACTAAAAATGTAACTGGGATAGCAGAAGAACATGTGAAGAAGGCAAGGAATTAAAAAAAAAAAGGCATAAAATAGTTACTGGATTCTCATTTAGGCTCCAAATCTGACTTCAGAAGGACTATTCATAGTTTAAAAGTTAAGCATAAAGCAGAAGGCTGTGCAAGATCACAGTGCCTTTGGCACAAGAACCATTTCTCACTATGAGACGTATAAGTACAATACTTATGAAAGGCCTCAGTTACAGTTGGATCTACAGAATTTGATGCAGGATAAAAACAAGCAAAAAGAAGTGCCTAGGAAAAGAAAATTCTAGACGTTTCTAAAAAAGTCTATTCTTTAAATAAATATCTGACTGAGTTTTCTTGTATTGATTTGGTTTGAGTCACCATTTTTGACTGGACATGTGAAGTACTGGTCAACACATTTACTTTACTATCCACAGACAGTGTTCAGAAGATACAGTACTCATGCTTAAGAGTTTACGCTGGAATTAATGCAGCTACAGAAGTGCAAAAACTAAGCATGCCAGTCTATAAAACAGACAGTAGCTATTTTTTACAGGCTAGTAAACTATCTAGAACTACAGAAGAAGGGTGTTTGCTGTGTGCTACTGATTCCAATGAAGATATCCTTTCCTTCACTTTCTAAAGGGAATAACTAGCTTAAATACTTAAACATTTGGTGTTCTTTCTCCAAGTGTCTATACCTACAAAAATCCTTCCTCACCCAAAAGCAGCCTATTTATTCTCTAAACTATGACCCTATGGTGTCTTCTAATCATTCTAAGGGAGACTTTAGCAGATGTTTTTGTTTTGCTGTCTCATCTCCAACCTCCTTTTAAGGAGCTATTAGTCTTCAGGGTTCCCTAATCCCCCAACTAAATTTATCAGCAGTTGATTGCAGCCAAGAGTTAAGCTAAATTAAACTTTGAAATCCCTGTAAAGTGTATCAGATGCACTCCTGGTAGGGGAGGCGGAGTAGAAAGCTCTAAATGTTCTACTTACCAAGAGGTAGGAGAACCAGACTTTTCTCTAAAGGTTTCTCAAAGCTTCAATACATTTTTCAAGATCACCACAATTTCCCTGATTTTATAAGAGCAAGAGTTCAACTACTGAAACAATTTGTCATTTAACTCCATATCAGGGGGGTCTATACGCACATGTGCATAAATTTACACACAAGTACACACTTTCTTCTACAAGTGTGTATATAAGTGTGTACACACACACTCAGATTAAGGCTGCAAGCATGCTTGAGACATCTGTTCCAACTGACAGACATGCAGTGAAAAGGTATTTATCTACACATATGTATATATCACATATGCACATATATATGTGTGTGTGTGTATATATCTGTTCCCCAGTCTTTGTCCTCCCATAACCAATCATTCCCTTGTTTGCTTCTCTCACTCACTCACAAGTAATTATCAGAACAGAGATCCTTCCTGGTCTTACTGAATAGTAAAATACACAGTGTCTTAACTAACTTGCATGTCAACATCAATAGTTAGTTTTGACGATTATATATGATAATCCCTTAC
>JBCJKH010018629.1:29706-50979 GCA_039877255.1 Loriculus beryllinus | reverse complement strand
CCTGGCAGTGTTCAAGGCCAGGTTGGACAGAGCCTTGGGTGACATGGTTTAGTGTGAGGTGTCCCTGCCCATGGCAGCAGGGTTGGAACTTGATGATCTAAAGGTCCTTTCCAACCCTAACTATTCTGTGATTCTATTTACATTTCTAAAATAGATAGGAGTGGGGAAAAATCACAACACCTTCTCCCTATGCACAGCATGTCCTGAACTGTTATGAGCCCTTACAGCTTTTCTAATTTTAAATTATTTTGACCTTAAAAGGGTTTGGTTCAGGGGTGAGAGGGAGGTGTTGTCTTGTTTGATTGTTTTAAAGTAGAGGAATTAATATGCATTTACAGTTCAAGATTGTCTTACCCAGTATGTCTCCGGATTATGTATTATAGCTGTGTTCTTAAGGGTACTGTCAGATGCAGAGACATAGGTTAATCTGCTCATGCTAGGACTTGAGTAAAATGACCGAGGTAGTAGTACACTCTCTTTGCAAGAAGATTCCTGATAACATGGCTGGCTAATAAAGTCAGTTTCAGACCTGAAAAATAGATACAAAGTATATCAGTATTAGAATGTATCCCTAACACTACCCCCAAGTAAACCAGTGCTACACATTAGCTATGCTATTCTAAAATTCAGCTTCCTTAGCCATTCTGTTAAGTACAGTCAGTACAAGTAAGACATCAGCTTTCAAGTAACCTTTACAAATTCTTACTTTGATGTACATAACCTCATTTTCATTGGACATAAATCCATAAGGCAAAGCACCAGAATTCCACAGCTCTACTCAGATGCTGAGGTCACAGAAACAACACAATTTATTAAAAAAGTGAATCAGTATACTCATATCTAACGGGATGGAAGATTGCCAAATGATATCATCCAATATCCCAGGCACCACACATTATTATTTCCTATTTACTGCCGAGATTCTCTTCATTTCACACACCTCAAAACACACATCTCTCACCCCTTTGTCAAAGAAATAGTGACATGAAAACAAAGTCACTGACAATTTTTAACTGGAAATCCTAATGCCTATATAATATGCTTGTAAAAATACACATACTTCTGCACATTTTAACTTTTGAGAAACGTCAGACAGCCTATAATTCTAAGGGCACGTACAACACTAACCGTAGCTAAATATCAAACAGTGAACTTAAGGCAAAGAAATCATTGCCTCCTCTTCTTAGAAGAATGTATGTAGTCACTGGTTACTGGCCATGTTTAGATGTTTACAACCACATAATCAACTTAGTTGTCATCTTATCATTTATATAACACTTATTGTTATGGGAGCACATTTAAGTAATATTGCCCGTTCCGTCACTAAGAAAGCCTTAGATCTTAGGCACAAGTGGCCATTTTAAAATATGAAGTGGTCAAAAGCAGTACAGATATTTCTACCCATCCTTTCTCACAACAAACAGAGAAGTAAGAGCGAAATAGTTATAACCTTAAAAAGCACATCTTAATTGATCTGTGCAGCGTCAAACTTTGCTATAATTAACAGCATAACCCCCAACCAAATAGCTTTATTTGTAAAAGATATATTATACTAGAACAGCAATTAATAAGTATGGAATTTTATAGCCATATCAACACAAAGGTTTAAGCATCCAACGTATGGAAGAGGCTGAGTATTTTGTATTCTTGCAATACTGGATAATCTTGAGCAGAAGCATCAGTGTACCCATACAGCATCTGTGCCTCATCAGGCCAGTGAGCAAATAAAAAGTTAACAATTGCTTAAGACTGCTTCCCCTTACACATAATAGAAGCAAATAGAAAGCTTAGTCTAAAGAATGAAGTCTTAGCCTAATAAAGATCTTCTATAAACTGAGAAAAGCATTAAGAATCCCTCAAAAATCCTTATGAAGCATTAATAATTCTCATAACGTGGACCAAGGAATTTACCCTGAAAATGCTGTTCCCGAAGTCTCACTAGGAGAAGAGTGAATGAGTGGTGAAGTAGAAGGCCTGAAGGTACATTGCTCATCCTCCAGAGACTGCAGGTCACATTCAGGTACAACAGGTTTATGTTCTGGTAAAAAAAACCAGAATTTAATAATGGTATTTATTTAAGCACAGGGAACAAGTCTACTGTCAAGAAAAGCCTTAACATCTGGTTACATTTACATAGGTTTACTTACCGGCACTATTCTGAGAAGCTGGGGAGAGCTTCTCAAATGTTACATGTTTAGCATTCCCATTGCAAGCAATACTGGTATCTTTGTTCTTCTTCTCTAGTTTTGCATCTTGCTTCTTTTCATCACTGTTCAATCTCTGTGTAGGCACTGCTTTTGTAGGACTTACCGAGACATATTTTCTAGATGGCTTGGCATGTTTTAAGTTGCTGAGTGACAAAGCATTTCCTGCACTTCTCTCCTCCAAATCATTACATGACTCATGAACAGCATTTGTTGCTTCATCTACTCTTTCTGTATCTTCACTGCTACAACATCTGCTACTGAGATTGTCAGTCTGGTAAGGAAGTGGACTTCTCTGTGCCACTTCTATTTCTGCTGCTGAAGGAATTCCACATATCTGCACTTCATTTCCAGTAGGTGAGGTTTGGGTATTGAGGCTATCTGATCTAAGATCAATATTAAGTGACTGTAAGTGTTTATTGTTTGCTAAATCTGATGATTTGTCTGAATACTTAGCCCTATTTACAGTCACATCTTCATGGTTGGGAACACCAGACAGACTAGAGAAACTCTGAGCATCATTTTCTTCATTAAGATAATCCAGAGATTGCTTCTCTATTTCTTGCTGCTTGCTATGATTATTTATGAAGTCTTCTGAAAGAATATAATTTTTATCTTTACCCAGTAAAAACGTATCAGATACTTCATGTTTTACAACGCTCTCGCACTCACTTTCATGTCCAATCTCATCTGTTTTTTTGAGGTATTTTTCCATATCAAATGCACTACTGTCCACATGGCTGGATAATGTCTGATTAGCAGGAAGTACCTTCTCTTTAACAATTCCAATAACGAAACATGTTCTTTTATTTTTATTGGAGAGTGCCATCATCATAGCAGCTAACTGGGAAGGATCAGCACTGGAAGAAGCATTAGCAATAGCAGATGCAATCGTGCTAACACTTAGAACAGAGTCAGAATTATTAGATTGGCTGTCTTCAAACTTGTCTTTCTGAATTCCATCCTACAAGAAACCAAATGAGTTAAGCACCAAATTAAGAGATATTTTAGTGTTTTGTTTTCTGCATTTTGTTTACTTTTCTTATTTTGCATTTTGGTATATGGTACTATAGTAACATTTCTAGTTGCCACATTTTTAATCGTCTGTTAAAAAGAAACACTGCAATAAGCGTAATTCTCATTGTTGTGATTTTTTTAAGTCTACTCTACAACTTTATTTAGTTTCTTTTAAAGATCAAAGAAATATTGAGTGCTCAGAAGCCTTAGTTCCTGTAAAACTTTTAAAATCCTGAACTGTAGTAAAATCCCATCAGAATAACCAGTAGACAATTTACCATGACCAAATACGTGGTATCTTCCAAGACAACCTGATCAATATAAAAAGCAGTAAGCTGATATTAAAGTCCAAATTTACCTACATTCAAAGAAACAATAATAACTGAAGCTATTCGAATTTTGTTCAAGCTCATAGCTGCACTTAAAAGAAAAATACTAGAAATACCTTTGCTCTGGTTTTGGTAGCAGCTTCTGTATTGATACTTTTATGTATTTCAGCTGCAGTATCCATTCTATCCCATGCACCCTCACAGCTGGTAGAATTCTCATGTTCTTTTGTTTGTGCTTCTAAGTCACCTAAGAACAAAGAAAAAGACAGGAAATTAATCTACAGTAAGGAAATGCTCTAAACACCTGCATTCTTGGGATACACACACTCCTTTTCTTTTTTTATAGAAAAAAAGAGTTCCTGTAAAGGCACAAATCAAAACACATCAATTGTTTCCTGTACAGTACTAAAGTTTACATTCCAGTCACAAAATTAATTGCATTATGAATACCACGCTCACACTCTTCAAATTTTATTTTCAGGCAGTTTACCATATTAGCATAAGCTAAACACTTTGATAAAATGATGTTTACAACATAATATAAACATAGACCAAACTCCAGTAGTTAACCACAAAAGTTATATCTCGGTAAATCCTTATGCTAGAGACAGCGTTTGACTGAGATAGCAATGGACTGGTGATTTTGAAGGATTATGTTTAGGACGAACAGCAAACCATAAATAATCTTCCTCATCAGGAGATCAAACTCCAACTAGCAGATAGTGCTTACAGCAGATTTAGAGGCTACCATTTTGACAAATGAGCTCCTGCTTGAAAGAAAACATCCAGACTCAAACCAACTTTTAAAGATCCTCTGATGGTTGAGAAGTATGAAACAACACAAACATTTCTAGTTTGGATTTGGTTTGGGATGGTGGAAAGAAGTTGTTTGGGTTTGTTTCTTTCTTCCCCCCTCGCCCTCTTTACTTTTGTTCTTACAGCAGATATTTCAGGTTTGGACGTATTTTGTACTTGAAGTAACACCCTTCTCAAGTTGCTGACCTCTCAGCTTCCTCTCCACCTGCTGCTCCTTAAGCAGGAATTCTATACTGGCATTCCTGATAAAGAGTATTTATTGCCAGTGCTACTTAAAATCAGATGGTAGTAACTATTAATATTTTAGCCACAAAGTGACCCAAATACCTACCTTCTCTAGCATTTATACAAAATACTGAAGAGCACATTAAGATATTTTCCTATTATTCAAAGCAACAATTATAACTGTGATTTAATCAAACAGAGGCCATGAACTCAATGAACTCCTGGTATACTTTGACAAAAGTCTAGAGTGTTGCATAGTGAATTTAAGCACACTAACATTTTCTTAAAATAATAATAATTAAAAAACCCTTTATAACATTTGCAAGATCTCAGCATTAAGAAGCTGTAAAGCTGTTTCAAAATGGTCTCTATAAAAGCCTGATGGATATTTTTCACTAATGCAAAAATGTATTTAAGCTACTGGACTGTCTGTACAAGGAGGTTCACAAAGATTGATATTGCCACAGTTCTATCAGAAGCAGTAGAGATGCTTTAAAATGCACCCACCCTTTCTAAACATAACATCCTAAGTTGATAGGCATATATATACACCAAAATACATGTTGCGATCTTTGCATATATAATTTTGGAGCAATCTTCTAAATCATTACTTTAAAATAAGCAGATATCTTGATAGTGTAACTTTTTATTGTTCTTTAAAGATGGCAGAATAAAAAGTGAACTATGCTTATGCACACACTGCCAGCTCAGTTACAACCCAAATTGTTTTTCGTCTTTCCCTATACCCTCTATATCTCTATGAACAAACCAATTTTCTGAGGGGTTGGTTTGTTTGGGTTTTGGGATTGCTTCTTTTTTTTTGGTGGTGGTGGTGGCTGGGTTTTGGTACCACATTGATACAGCTTTTTCAACAGAACAACTCTGAACAGACTTTAAATTATTACAAGGCATACTGGTAGTTACCCAGTGTCTGGAAATACTGAAATATCCAAGATAATTCAGGGTAGTACTTGATACTTGTTTAGGTCCTGCGTTTTCAGAGGGGAGGTGCTCACAGTAAAAGCACCCCACAGGAAGTGGGGGAAGTGCTCACAGTAAAAAAAGATATTCGGCGAATGAAAACTAGAGTCTTTCTATCACAGATTGGTCTTCATAGTCTTTAACAGCTACATACAGGTAATTCTTAATTATTGTTACGACCAAAGTCTAGGGCTGACTGTTCTGGTCATCAGTTACCTTGAAACACCTCAGACAATTGTGAAATCTCTTGGCCGAAGTCATCTCCTGGTGAATCAGACTGCCTTAGCAAAGCAACAGGCTGCCTTTTCTTCGGAGACGTAATGTAGTAACCAAAAGATGGCTATGGAAAAAAAAATAAAAATCCAGGAATACAGCATGAGTAAATTTAATCATTAATAAATAGGCTCAATGGGCTTGTAAAGCAGTTTTAGCCACAGTGCTTCAGCACTTGGAGTTTGGCTATCATACCATTAAGAAATAACATGTGCCTCTTAGCATTGCCAATGCCTAATCAAAATACATACACTTGCAATATATACATTAACTTACTTATACCAGTTAGATAAAAGAAAGTAGATATGCTCTCATTGTGTCTGCCTGGAGGCATGCCCTGGCACTAAGCCACTGAATGTGCCAGGATAGAACATGCCAACTCTACCAATTCACCAGGACACGACTGAATTACACATGCATGCTTGACTTCTTCCTCCCATTGTACACACATTTTTTGTTGGTTTACAACACAGATGAGATACTGTCTACCAAAAGCAGAAAAGAGATAGGTATCGGACAGATGCAAGAAACATATAGAAGTATGTCGGTAAGTTAAGAGTTGAGATAATTATATCTTTACTGAAGTTTGGTGTTTGTCTAAATAGCACATCAACTATCGATAGCCATGCAAAGATACCCTCACTGTTTAAATACCCCTGTCTGAGAAGCATTTCATTCAACTATTATGTGGAAAGTTTGCCTGGACCTCCAGTGTGCACCCTCTATATGGTGTACTTTCTCTCTAACCCCAACCAATTGGTAAAGATCAAGATTCATCAATAACACCAGCCAGCCTTTAGATCAGAAATTCCAAGTGGGGAAGAAAGGCCAACACAGACCTGTCACATACAGCGAATTCCCTTTGCAAGTGAACTTAGAAAAGTATTTCTCAGAAAGAATTAATTACAATATATAAAAAAACAAAACCAAACCAAAGTAGTGCTTTGTTGTTGTTTTTGTAGTTGTTGCATTGTTTGCCATTGCATTGTGCCTTAAGATACATACCCGCTTTACATCACTGCCTCCACCAAGACAACCAAGAGCTTCAGATCTCTGACCAAAGAACTCCCCCAAAGACAACTGTAAATAACTGGCATCTTTATCGGGATCAGAGTTTCTCAGCAGAATACAGCTATTGGCCGATTTCCATGAAGTATTTGCTAATTCAGATGCATTTAGAATGTCTACTTTTCCTCCCTGCAGACAAAGAGATTTCAGAAGTTGTAACTTACAAATAAATTAGAGAACTACTCTGTTTACACTGAGATCATAACTTACCTGCACAAGTTTGTGTGCTTTCTCAAATTCTTCCTGGTCTTGTGCAATCATAGCAGCTGCTTTAGCTTAAAGCCAAAGAGAACATTTATTAAAATAAGGCATAAGTTATTATGTGATGTCATTATTATTTTGCATCATTAAACTATACTTTGAGGGACAGATATTCCAATACCTAATTCTATGTCTGAGACCGTTTAGGACACAAAAGGAGTTATTCCATCCGGTTATGGTTAAAAATGTTCATATTAAATTAGGCTTTAAAAAGTACTCCCTGGATCTTTAGGAGCAAAGCAAAATCATTTAGCTAACTAACTTAGTGGTAAATAAAGAAAGTATCCTACAGCCTTAACTCCAAACCAAAATACAACTTATGCTAATAAATTATGCTACCTATACAAGCTACAATTGAGCATCATATGGTTACTTCCAAAGAAACTTAATATATTTGATTTGGAAAATTTCATCAAGATCGTGAATTGGAGCAAAAGAAACAGACTGGTTTGTACCAGTTCATGAAATACCTGTGCAAATTAACAAGGCAGGGCAAATAAATGAATACTTCTTTTAAATTCAAACGTTTGTATTATTTTCACAATTATCATTTACAGAACAATGAACACTTTAAAATATCTTCGTCAAAATTATGTGAAAAAACGATCAAGAGATACTGCTCTATCACCTTATTTCAGCGTTAATGTCTCATTAAGCCCATCAAAACTTGTAAAATATGTGGCCTTATACACACAGCACCCGCCGTCAGAGAGGGCATAGGACAAATGGAGGAGTAAGTCAAGAATGGACGATAACGTGGCTCTTGTCCACAAAACTACTTATGGGAAGTAGCAGTGCATACTCTGAGCAAAGACACAAAGCTGGAATACAACTTTAACAAGCAATCCAACTGCATTTCCTAAAGTAAACCTAGCACTATCAATAACAGACTGCTAAATACAGTTGAATTCTAAAGTCAGTATCAGTTCTTACTTAAATATCTGTGTAAGCCATAAAGCTCTCTGAAGACTTCCTGAAGCACCAAACTGTCAAGTGAGCAATCCTGCACTATTCTGTACAAGAATACACTGTGCACACAGTTTGCTGACAGAGATAGATATGTCATAAACCAGACTCCGAAGCACCAGATGTAACATTTCCTTTCTGTCCCTACAAATAAAATCTCTCAGCTGTCAAGCATCACACTTGAGCATTGCAGACAGACAGGCAAACTAGCAGCCAGAAAAATGCTAACCATACTGAGCCTGAAAGCACGTCTTCTACCGTATAAAGGGGTAAGTCAAACAGCTCAAAAGCAGAATTGCTTTTAAAATCCATCATGCTGGAATTAGTCAAGAAGCCTTAGAAAAATTTACAACAGTCAAATATTCTAATTACTTAAAAACCCTCAGGTTAATCCTGAGCTGCTAAAAAGCATCTGAAAAATAATGGAGGAACTCTGCTTTACTGGCATGGTAGATAGGGAAGTTTCTACCAAACTGGATCACATTTGCTTGTTCCAGCAAAAAACCACTACAGCGTTGAAACACATTTCAACCAACCAGCCCTGGTTGATTACTCATTCAAAATAAACAACTCTACACAGCAACATATACAGCATTCTCTTTGAAAGAATGAAAGACCTTGAGTGGACTGTGGATGTCTTTAGGATACATTAGCCCATTCATACCTATGTCAACTTCAGAAACTATATTAGAGTCTAAAAGAAATACTTTTGTTTAAATCTGACATTTTGCTGGTAAGGAACTGATTTATCTACAGCACTACACACATATTATCTAAGCCTCCATGACAAACATACAAACTCATGAAGATCAGTCTGAGATAGCTTAAGGAAAACACACAACTTTTAAGCAAACAAAGGTTCAAAAAGACCTGGAATATGTTCAAAGCTGAGTCCCATAAAGCCTTTTAATAAGCTCCGACATTTTTCAGTACCATTTTTTCAGCATCAAAACATTCCCAAGGGCTTCTCAAAAAACCACCAGCTAGTGAATTCAGCAGCTCTTTGCTCATTCTAGTTGATTTTGTAGTAATTTGTTGTTTACAATTATTTCCTGTCTTGTAACCATCATGGAAGACAGAATATGACTGCTGTTTTCTCTTCTTGAAAGGACAACAATGATTAAAGTCCAAAGGAAAAATTGTGGAAATAACAACTACAGGATTTACTTTTGCTCATACAATAGGGACCAGTGACACATGTTAAACTGCTTTCTGAAACAACAAAACACAGGAACATGGGAAGAGTAGGAAACTTGGAAAGAAGCTATAACTTTAAATAATGATGACATCATTATGGATGCTGGGGAGGGACTCTTCATTAGGGACTGTAGTGACAGGACAACGGGTAATGGGTTTAAACTTAAACAGGGGAAGTTTAGACTGGATATAAGGAGGAAGTTCTTTACTGTAAGGGTGGTGAGGTACTGGAATGGGTTGCCCAAGGTAGCTGTGAATGCTCCATTTCTTGTGGTGTTCAAGGCTGGGCTGGACAGAGCCTTGGGTGACATGGTCTAGCGTGAGGTGTCCCTGTCCATGGCAGGGGGGTTGGAACTAGATGATCTTAAGGTCCTTTCCAACCCAAATTATTTGATGATTCTATGATTCTAAGTCCCTTTTTTTCCTCCTTTACTGCCTTTTTCCTTTCTTCTCCCCCCCCCTTTTTTTTTATTTTCCCCAAAAGCAGAGCTGCTAAGGCTTGTATCAAAAAACATTGTTACACAGACTTCAATGAAACAGGCCTCTGTATGCATACTGTGATATTAAGAGTACATAAGGCAAACTACACTCCACTTAAACCAGAACGTGGAGTTAGTAAAAGGTTTTCATTGTACAACTGTAGGAGAACTGCAAAGTGCTGCCTCTGTTGAGAGTGCATAAATTGGGCAACCCAAATGTTATTCATAACTCCACTGTCACTAACACAAAGTATCATGCAATAGTAAGGAATTAGCTGGACCAAGCAATGTCTTGGTTATGCCTCTGACATGTCACAAACTGATCTCAAAAGAAAACATTTCTTAATAAGCCTTTTTAATTCCACAGCATATAACCTGATGATAGCATCTCTGATCAGAGCACACAGTGTATTTCGGTTTTTTCTTGCTCACCGGGTAATTTCTTTTCCAGTTGCTGCTGTTCATCTTCTAATGCTGGTTCTTCTGGTAACCTTTGGTCTGCAGACACTGAACTTCCAGCAGATATGCCACTACCAGAGCGTACTCTTCTGTCAATAAAGTGATAATTCTAAGTTATTTAAAAGAACCTATACCTGCCAAATTTATGATTTAATGATGAAATTATAAATTAAATGCCATGATGAAATGATTACTGATATTTAATGTTCTATCAGTGTTGCCTAGAGAATTTTACTCAGCCATTACCATTAAGATAACAGTACCCAAGAGTGACCTGAAAAACCCAGTTCAAAGTTCACAGAACCATGCAGCTTTCTGATGTGTCCAACCCTGTCCCCAACATCTCTTACTTGTGACCAGTCTGAAGCTGGGGAAATGCCTATCTCAACTACAGGAAAAGCTGCAAAGACAGAGGAAGAGCTCAAGATAGTCAAGCTAAAAACAAGATCCCATATGGAATAAACAACAAAATTGTAATCTGCAGGAGGATACTTAAAGATCATGAAGCTACCATTGTATGCAAACATCTTTTCATTGCTGTCACTGTCTTCCCAGCCATTTCTCCACAAAAAAGTGAAATAGAGACACAGAAGTAATGACTCATCACTACTATTCACATACACAACTGTGTCAAAAAACGTCTAATTTGCTATAGTGCAAATTAATATTATGTTTTGAATTCCAATACATACTATTTGCTCTAAAGAAATATAGGCTTGAACTTTAAATTTATATGGCTAGACTAAGTTTTGGAAGATATGCTAGCATAAAACATTGACTGAAACTATATTCTTACACGGAATTCTTGCTACTTCCAGCATCTAGTAATTGTACAAAACCAAAAAGCTAGACAAGCATTTCCTATCAAGGCAGCACTCTGTGTCATAGATGCAGTACAAAAAGGAGAGGGATTACTTTTCAATTTCTTCTACTTCATAGTCACAGGACAGCTTTCCCACATGAAATAAAAATTTAGGAGTGAGATTCCAGAATTATAACCCATTACCTAAAAGAAGGTGGAATATACTCTGGAGGCAGTACCGGTGGCAGCGGCTGACCAGACATAGCTACATCAATTAAGTGCATAGCCAGAATAAACTCTTCAGCTGTAAGTTTTCCATCTTGATCAATATCGGAAAGATTCCTTTTTAAAGGGAAGGAACAAAGTAAGCAAACTCTTAAATATTAAAAAGCACTGTTAAAAAGCATAGTATTCAGTTCGAAATTAATTCAATTTTTCACTATTTTTTCACACTACTTTGTTTCTTCAAAACAAATAAAAAGCAAAATGCAAATGCTTCACTATTTCCCATATATCTCACACACCTGCTTGGAAACTGTCTTTATAGTCATGGCTTCCACTTTGCTTGCTCTTTGAGTGCTGCCTGTACTAGATACTATGTAAGTAACATTAATCAGTGGAGTTTTCTTGAACACTTTGTGAACATCTACTACACAGTATCATTTAGAAAAGAATCAGCTCAGATGTTTGGCAGAACTTTTTGGTTTGGAATCCTTCTTCCCTGGAGGCTGCTATTTCACATTTCAGAGCACACATCTGCATTAAAATCAAAGCCATTAACATTCTAGTCCTGACAAGCACAAAAACGTTTTAGCATTATACACTTTACTAAAAAATTATGGAGTAATATCTCTGGATGACCTAAAACCAGTGCTCCTTCAGATGTACAAAATGCTTTTACTCATGGTAAGGTGCATTGGACAAAATTTAACAGTCTAAACATCAGCTTTGTTTCACTAGTGTGCTGCACTTTAATCATGCAGGAAATGTCTGATGATACTGTGAAAAATCACAGATAAGCAACTGATACATCCTTTTGATGTCAGGAATGTTTACAGGATTTAAATTTGGAAGACAATTACAGGCTCATTCGACCCATGTTTGTGTTAATGAACTCCTCAGGCTGGGGCATAAGAACAAGTCACTAGAATGAAAATCTAGCAGGCAAAGATATAATTGATCAGCTGTCCTAACAGTCTGGATCCACATCTTTGTACCAGGAATATGAGAACAGCTGCTACAAGAGTAGCGGACGGGCTGCATACTGTACTTCACTTTGTGTATCTATGAATCAGTGAATCCAAATCCAATACAGACTGACAAATATTGCCCCAGAGAACAGCAACAGGGGTTCCACTACCAGAGAGCACTATCAGAAAAAGGAGCTATATGCTGGGCAACAAAAGCTGTAGGATCAATTCCTTATCTCAGTAGACTTGGCAATTTCAAATGTCAAAAGAGAGTTATGTTTAGAACTCCTGCACTACACTGACATCATTCCCCTGCCCACACAGCCTGCTTGAACACTGGCAACAAGCACAGTATTTTTTGGTTAATCATCTGCTGAATGATTGAGTTAATATTTTTTTCCTTACAGTAGCTTTGTTAGGAAACAGAAGGAGAGAGTGCATTTTAAGATGTAACACAAACATCTGTGCTTAGCAAAGAAAGCAAGTACAAATTAATTGCCACATTAAACTGACACCACAGTTGAAACCCTCAAGCAGAAGTTAGTGAATTGACAATGGTTTTCAAGAAATGGTGTAAAAAGTATGGCAGTTAATCAGAAGTAGCATTCCATGCAAACAATAAGAACATACTAAACTTCAGCAAACAAGAAGATGAAAGGAAAACAAGAAGCTGAGACAAATCCTTTTAAAATCCATTATTTTAAGTGTATGTAACTTGACCCCTTTGGGAATAAGCCCTTAGAAATTTATCTAAAAGGCAGAGAAGTCCCAAGAAAAAGCAGGGTTCTAGATTAAGCTTCCTTTTGTACTACCTGCATAAATGTGTAAGTTTCACTGGTGCTGTATCACATACGGCTAGGGATGTGGAAGACAGGAGGCTCCACATTTGGTCTGCCTAAAAAGCTCATAGCTGAAGCCCAGCTTACAAAACACCTATGTGCCTAGTGTAAAAGATACTATTTTTAAATTTTGTTAAGTAATATTAATATAAGCATATCAGTGCAGGTTTTATCCTATAAAGTGTCATTTAATCAAAAGCACTACATAAAGTTATAAATTAAAAAAGCAACATGTAATGATTTATCAGTGGAGGGAGACTGAAAAGTGAGAAAAAGCCCACAGTATTCAGTATAGAGATTCAAGTATTGTTTCCAGTTTGGAAATTGATAGATTTACCATATTGTAGCCAGCTGAGCCTGTGGTAAACTTGACTGCATAAGAATAGTTCTTGCTTGTGGACCTAACAAAGCAAAACAAGGATTAAAAAACACATAAGCAACTTTCTCCCTTTCTTGCATTACCAAGTAGCTAATGTACAAGCAGAGTTTAATTTTGAATAGGTAACACTGAAAAGATGTTATCAGCACGAACTAGGCTCCTCCCACCAAAGGAAAAAACTAAAAAAAAAAGCCCCATAACCCTTCCCCTCTCAACAACAGATTAAAAAAAAAAAACAAACAAAAAAAGGGCAAAAAAGGATGGGTAAAAAAAAAAAAAAAGAAAAAAAAAATCCCACAAAAAAAAGACAAGCTATGAAAGTCAAAGGAAGTAGTAGAACTAAACCAGTGCATCACTCCAGTTTGTCTCTGAAACTGGGTAGGCACCCTCAGCAGTGGGTGAGCTGAAACTGGAAACAGCTGCACAGATTTTCACATAACCCACTGTACCCTTTCTAAGAATCACTTCCCAGCACCAACTTACTTTGCAGAAAATAAAGGAAAGAAGGTGATAAAATTATCCCAGCTAGAATGAATATTTGTTTAGAAACAAGATCATTAAGCAGTTGGTAGAGTCAAACAGAAAAATGCTGATGGCAACAACTGAGAGAGATGAGTCTCACTATGGGAACGGCATTTTAAATGCTCCTATAATTGGCTTTTTACAGATGGAAAAAAGTAAACAACAGAAACTGACTCAATACCTGTTAAGTGTCCACTCATTGTTTTATCATGGCTATTGAACAGCTGTCTATACTTCAGTCTTGATGACTGAGGTACAGCCCACTCTGCCACAGGAGGCACACTAGAATTAGAAGAAGGATAAGAAGGGGAGGGCAAAGATGATTTTAAATTTAATCACATGAAGCTAACAGGTACTACAACATGACACGCTGCACACAGATCAAGTTTTATGCTCAATATGGTTCCTTTCACAAATATTCCCTTCTATTCCTGAAACAACAGGTCTGATTTCTTGTTTGAAAACATTCATCATAATTCAGCATCATAGAAGACTTCTTTTGTAAAGTTGAATGAGAGGCCTTAAGAGTTTTGCTTTTTTCTTTACTAGCAGAGAATTAAGTAACCTAAACAGTTCACAGTGAAAAGCCTTTACGTAAACATACAACAGGAAACACATGACACCAGTCAGCAGAAAGTAATACCTCATTTTACCCTGCCTTTAACTGGTTTTGTTAGCCAAATAATTCCTAAATTGATTAAGGAAAACAAATGTAAAATATAGTGAAAACAGTTAAAAAGTGTGAAAAGGCTAAATTTGAAAGCAATCAATGTTCTTGTACTGGAGCTCAAATGACAAAAATAATATTCCCAGTTCCAATTCATTCACATAGTAAGTTGTGTTGTGTGCTGTTATTTGTAGCTATGATTTCCCATGTTTGAAGGCTGATGAGTCTTCATACTGAAAAACAATGAGCACAGTTTTTCTGTCTTTAGGCAAATTTAAACTTTGTCCTTTTTTGTTAAGGCTGAAAAAAGATACACACACACACACATACATACACACACACACCAAGCAGCCAGATTAAATAAGCATTTGTAACAGCATCAAATTACAGGTTAAAGAAAAAAAAGAACCGAGCCCAGCAAATCTCTTTTCCCTGTTCCACTGAGCAAATAGCATGGAAAGATCTTTCAAGGTTGAGCTAAGAAGGATTATGTGAACACTCTCACTCTACTAATTGATCTCATATCCTATTTTCACATGACAACACCTGAAACAGCCGATACCTCTATTTTTTCTTTTCTATTTCCAAGCTATTGTGCTGAAATAATTCTCCACCATAGGAACAAAGCAAAACCAAGCTGCACCTTAAATAATGAAAACAAGAATTGAAATTTTTTTTAAAAAAAAGCTGACTACTTAAGTTTTATCTATGGCAATTCCTCCCTCACAAGTTTTGCCAGATTTGGAGTTTCCACACATTAAGTCTACTTTAGTCTTTACCTATATTTGTTCCTTGATCTGTGAAGTAAGTTTACTACACATAAAGTAATGAAACTCTTCTTCATAGACACTCAAATGTTATTTTTGGATGAAAAAAGGCTGGAGGACAAAACAGTTGACTCCTATATGCCAAACACCATGCATGCCAAGAGTTCACTACTGGCGACTAGGCAGACAGAATTATAAAAGCACCACAAATGAAATTTTGAATTTCATCCTTCTCAAAATCCAAAATAATTCTCAGTTATGGAAAAAAAAACCCCAAAACCAACCAAACAAACAAACAAAAAAAAACCCCTTCAACTTTACATTTCAATTTAATGGGCTTAGCTCTTCATCCCTTTCCATAAATTCTGCAAATCAATTACCTTGCTATCTTTTTTCTCCAAAATAAAACTTGAAGACACACACCAGTTCATAATTCAGCATTAGCAGCAGTCTGGGAAGGAATTGCTGGCAGATGTTTCAGAGTTACTGAAGTAACAGTGTGGAGCTGAAGAAGCTCCAGTCTCAGCCTAGAGTTAGAGAACCATGCAATTTCACCTCAGAAAAGAAATCATCTCACCTGAGGTTCAGGTCTCTGTTTGCAGTAAAAGTGACCAGTAAGAGTCAGATATAGTTAACCCCAAAACTATTAACAGACCTCTTATGGAATATCTAGAAGCCATCTCAGATGAAGTTTCTTGAGCTCCATTAATTATACATACTAAGTGTTGTTATGACAAAGCAGATAACTTCTTATATCTCTGAAAACTATATCGAAGCATCACTATGTTCCTAATACTACTAGGTTTCAAAGAGAAAAAGAAGCGTTTGTTTTGAAAGATTTTTAATCCTATTTGACAATAATCACTAGTGTCCTTATCTAATACCAGGGCACAAGGAAAACTGGAAAAAAAAAAACCAACCCCAAACCAAACAAACAAAAAAGCCCTTAAATAGCATCCCAAGTCATTTTCTGTAAGAAAGTTGATTTATAAAGACGTTGGGAAATTACTCTCTTACCCCCTCTAAGGAAGTTTGATTTTGTTAGATACATTTCATTTTGCCTAACCATAACTTTTTTTAGGCCTTGAAATAATCTGCAAGTCTTTTAGGTGATTTTTCATGCAGAACTTGAAGAATACACAAGAAACATTCATGTGAAGTGCACTTAAATTATGAAAACTATTAAATATTTTCATTTAAAAAATTAACCTATAGTTGCTAATTTTAAAGTATACCGCTTGTTACGTTTTCTCACTAACAGGAGGAGGCCCTATGTAGTATTACACAATGCAGATTATGTTTACAGAAGCAAATGCTTTTCTAAAAATTGAGTTTCCAAGAGTTTGTAAATAGTGTCAACACATACTGTAACAGTTAATTATTACATTTCAATGATTCATTACTCATGGAGTATTCCTTATAAAACCACAGCATACTATGAAATCCTGAAGTATCTCAGCAGGAATTGATTTCTGCAAGTAAATATTATTTCAGAAAACAACTTTGCGAAAGAGAAGTCATTTTTCTACCTCTGAGGAACCAGATACACACATACGCTCCTTCCTTACCAACTTACCTAGCCACATCAAATGATTGTGCCTTTTGCAGTTTTGCATTTAGCTGTGATCCTGGACCAGATCTAGTAAAGGAAGTACTCTTTGGCAATGTGGCTGTAAATAACAGAATACATATATTATATTACCATTTTAAAAAGTATAATTTCAGTGTTGTTCAGTTAGTTCCTAACATCAAATACAAGCATTATAATTCTTTTGATGGTATCACTTTAAAAATACTAAGATAAAGTAACAACATCTAACAAAATAGGTGAAAACACATTTCCCTCATGTTTTTACTTTCACAGTTTAAGCAAACACTGTTGATATCAAATTAGATTGTGATTAATCTAATTAGATTGTGTTAGAAGACATATGTAGTCCAGTATTTTAAAGTAATCCCAACAAACAGCAGTACTTCAATGGTTATTAATAGATAGTAGAGTACCATTTTCCATTTTGCTGGCAACCTAGATTTATCACACCGCTCTTGTAACAGGGTTAATATTTCACTCAACATGACCGACTGTTACTGTATGGTATGTCCATGTTTCTTCTTTTAATTTTTATACAAGTTTGCTAACCAATTACATTGGGCTAAACCACAGTACAGTCTTTACCCAAAATCACTCTTTAAAGTAAATTAGAATGACTAATTCCATGTCTACTGTTCTCTGGACCCAAAGAAAATGGCAAAATAATTTGTTAATAGCAAAAGAGTAAACAAAATCTCAGTGTAGCATACCAGGATGAGCAAAAGCAGGCAGAGGCTGTATAACAGCAGGAGCTCGATTAGCCAGGGGAGGTACTGCTGCTGCAGGAACAGAAGATACTAATGGTGGAGACATTCCTACTACTGGAATAGATGCCATTGGCACTGGGGCAACTGATGTAAGAGATGGCATGCTGGCAATGCCCCCAATACCTAAGGGCAAGAGAAGGAGATATATTTTTCTAATCTAGAGACTCCTAATATGATACAACAATTTAACTGTAGCCTGCAACCCAGCAGTAAAAGCAAAATTAAAGAGTAAATTGAAATGGAAACTTTCACACAACCCTTGAAAGAACTCTTACAGTTCACTGCACCATTAGCATGGCAGGGGAACATAAAACAATGCAGAGGGAACAACATAGCACTTTCTAATGTATGCATATAAGATCACATTGGATGCAACACTGACCAAAAAAGTCTATTAGCATTTGCTGAAGAAAAGAATTGTTTGCCTCAAACTAAATGAAGAGCAGCACTGTCAACTTCCAGTGAGTAATGAACCCAAAGCCTGCATTTAGCCATAGCTGAAAAGAACAAGTTTCAGGATAACTGCTTGCAGCCTATTGTCAAGATGAAACAGTGCAAAGCTAATAGGGTAAAGCACAGTAATGAGGTATTTTAGGTGTATGCACAGTTGCATGGATAACAGGGAGGATAAGGAGTTCCAGTCATGCCAATAGGAAGAATAAGGGTGTGTGCAAACAGCTGAGATCAAGTCTACAGTGACTGAGAATTAAAATCACAGGTTTTGCTGGTTTTCTTGTTTGATTTTATTATGCCTTTTCTCACTTAAGCCAGTATTTGAGCTCTTCAATTTCACTGATTTCTTACAGTCAGAAATAAAACTGTTTGTAAAACTTGTGAAAGTAACAACTGATCAACCAACATGGTTGCACACAGTTTATCAAATGCACTGTTTTCTTAAGGACAGCAGTGATTCTCAGGCCCCAACCAAATCAAGTCACAGCGACAACTAAAACAGAAAGGTAAAAAATGGCTCCCTACAGAATACAGCAAAACATCAAGGTGTCAAACATGAGATTCAGCTTCATTTAGTTACTTGCCTCTCATCATCCCATTTTCCCTACTTTTTACCTTGAAATGATGGCAACTTTGGCAGTACTTAACTATGAGAACTGAATCAGCAGCTACTCTAGCTAATCACAATGCAGCGCTGTTTCTAAAATAACAGCAGAGAGATGCTGTAAATGACTTGTAAAAAGTCATAAAAGCATAGCTACTCTTGCCAAAGCTGGAGATTCCTTGATGACAGCATTTCGAACAAAAACTCTATCACTTTGGAACATATTAGCCTTCATTTTAGAGCCATCTTTTTTGTCCAGAAACACTTTGGCTTAGAACACACAAGGAGCAGTGTAAGGAGATCGGAAGCAAACAGAACCTCAGCTTATGCTATTCAGTATGGTTGGGTGATAAAAACTCATTGAGATGGGTTTTCCTGAGCACACATAGGCATGTGGCAGCATTTGACTTTGAATTCACATACTTTTAAAAGTATTTTTCCCTAAAAGTTTCTTTTAGAAACTGCAAAACAATCAAATTCAACTTAGGTTGCTACAAAACAAGCTGACAAGGAGGAAAACAAAGACCTTACCAAATCCTGGGGCACTAGGCAGAGCAACAGGTGGCTGCTTCATGACAGGAGGCAGTGCAGATGGGAGCTGATAACCTTGTAGTTTTAATTTGATAAGTTTCATAGCTATTGAAAACTCCAACTGATCCATCCTCCCATCATTGTTCATGTCAGCTAGAGCCCTACAAAATACATGATTTGCACACTTAGATTCTTAAATTATGAACTTCAGGAACTGACCTAAGACCATGCACACAAAGGCGTGTATGTTTAAGACTAATTAATTTCCCTTAAAAATATTTATGCCAGGCTAAAAGTGATCATAAAACTGGACATTGTTTAAACAGAGAGCTTCTTGGCACGATTCATGAATATTGTTTAATTCATTTTTTGATTTTTAGAATTACAGTGGAGCATGTAAAGAAGAAAGATTAATGTGGTTTTACAAAAACCTTGCAAAATCACACAAATGAAAATACATGGTACTGCAAACAGCACCATAGAGAATCAAATTATTTAGTCTGCAAATCTGCACTATAGCTGCACTTAAAACAAAACATTCTTTAATTCTGTGCACTTTACTAAACACTTGCTACATCTGCAAGCGTACAAATGTTTTCAGTTCAACAATAGTACTCAAGATAAAACATTAACCCTAGACATTGAATAGGCTTTCATGCAAAGTAGTCTGACTTAAAACAGTCTTCTTTTTGTTTCTTCATTTGATGGTTAAGAAAAACATGCGCAGCAGGGAATAGGGCTAGGCAGTTGGCGAGAGAGAAGCAGGCAGAAGAATGCTAGTTGCTGCAATTGAAAACCAAAAAACCAGAGTAAATGCATATTAGTAATGTGATTAGTTATAAATTTAGTTTTAATCATTATGCTTATTTCTTTGCATTCATTTGGAGAATTAAGTATTGGAATAACACATATTTGAAAGTTTGAGTACATTTACATGTCATGGACACTACAACATAAAGGACAGTCGCAGTCTAACTAAACTAGAGCTTTATGTCTGACCAAATCCTTGTGAAGAAAAGTTTTCATGCAAGTATGCGAAAAGTTATCCAAAAAGTACTGCAATAAATTGACAGTTATTTATAATTGAAACTTAAATAAGTAGACAGCCAGGTAAATGCAATGCCAAAGCATTCACAGAAATGAAATCTGTCCCACCTCAGGCAAAAAAAAAAACCAGGAAAAGTCAACAAAGTGGCAGATCCCAGCAGCAGTTCCCACAGGCCAACCATGTATCTTAAGAGTTTCCCCTGGTTTAGGTCACCAGTAGGATTTCCCCAAAAATGGAGACACTCCAACCCTTTCCAACACTTTTAAGACTGAATTTTCAGCAATGTCAACTGTCTTAATCCACTAGTTTTGATGTCAAAAGACTATAAAATACTACTGACAACCTGGCAACAGTATCTAAAGAAAGTTTGGTGACGGAAACTGTAGACTCTGAGGCTTACAGTTAGAAGTACACACTGCACCAATCCTGAAAGATGATGAATTACTACATATATTTCATTGAAGAATACATTTTAGATGTGAGAACTTCCAGGTGTTATTCCCTGAAGCTTCCTATTACAGAGAAGTTTAAATTACCAATAAAATCTCTCTGCTTTTTTTGTAACTTTAAACTTTCTTCTTATTCCACTACCACCAAGCCTTTGGAAGTCTAAATTTAGTCTAAACTGGGACTATTCTGGGACCCACACAGCAAAATGCAATTCAGATTCAAGTTTCAGTCACGATCACTTAGTATGCAGTTCATCTAACAAATAATCAATAAAAATGATCCTACTGTAGCAGCCAGACTTGATACATGGTAGTCCAACCAGCAGAAGGAAGAAGGAAGGACAGCATGGCAAACCTGGACCAAGAGAAGCATCAATTTGGAATGGGTA
>JBCJKH010018629.1:0-25754 GCA_039877255.1 Loriculus beryllinus | reverse complement strand
CCCCCCCCCCCCCCCCCCCCCCCCCCCCCCCCCCCCCCCCCCCCCCCCCCCTTCTTTCATAATAAAACTGGAAGAGGCTGACAGGAATTAACATGAAGGTTACCTTGGTTTACTCTGGGCAATGTTAATAATTCAACACAGCCTTTCAGTCAGGGCTTCCCCTGCTGTTCCCCACAGGGGCAGTTTCATGTATGAGAGTTTCCTGAGGCCATTCAGCGTGCCAGCTCCTAAGAAACACAAGGAGAAGCCTGATAAGAGCTAGAACTGACATTCCCTATTAATGTGAAGGGAGGCTTTTCCCAGAAGATTCTTTGATGTCTCTGACTCTTGGTCACAGGTCACAGGCCTCTGGCTTTACATGTCATGCCTCTGTCTTGAAAGAAAGTGAAACCTCTTTTGCTGAGCTCCACTGTCAGACTGCATAATTATTGTCCCGTCCTTAGGAGCAACCCACAGGAAGAGCAGGGTGATGCCTTCATCACCCAGGGCAGTCACAGACCTTCTGAAGTCACTAGCTGGCATCTCCCACAAATGTCATGCCAGCCATGCAAAATCATCTCCCTTCCATTGTAGTCAGCAAGAGAGAGGGATCGAATCCAAACCCCAAACTTTTTTTATTTCAGTGAGAATCCTTTTGAAGTTCATGGGAATTTTGCTTGAGCTGGAAAGGAAGGAATTGACTCTCTGCTTTCTGAGGTAGTTGCCACTGAAGTAAATAGCAGTTTTTCTGTTTCTGCTA
Organism: Loriculus beryllinus; assembly: GCA_039877255.1. NCBI lineage: Eukaryota > Metazoa > Chordata > Aves > Psittaciformes > Psittacidae > Loriculus > Loriculus beryllinus. The sequence goes on along the minus strand of JBCJKH010018629.1, from coordinate 25,015 downwards.
ACTTACACACTTTAGGACTTTGGTAAATGTTCCAGTAAAGGTAATGCAATAATCAGAGGAAGATATAAGACATGAGCTTCTGCATTGCTATGGCATTTCATCTTTTGGAGAGAAACGTTTTGTGACTGGCTTTGGTTGCCTGGAATAAATAATAACAGTAATATGCTGCCAACCTGTGATATATGATGCTCCTTCAACCCCACTATTAGAAACAGTCAGTCAGCCACATTTCAGTGTATCTCTCCCTTGAAAGACCACAGCTCATCAGCTATGAGACAGGTTCTGGAAATGCTATCTTTGAAAATCTGTTTGGAAAAGGAAGCCTATGAATGAATGGGATATTTGATAATAGATATTTGATAATAGATGTAACATATAAATGTTACAAGAAGTTTTGGAATATTTGTTGTGCTGCTTTGGAGAAAAAAATGTATTGAAGTGGCAAAATTTCTTTGAAATGAGCAGACCGGTTTCCAACCTACTCCTACAAATAACATATTCTCAACTGGACCATTCTTAGCCCAGCTCCATATGTTTCCCTGAGCTGTAATTCCTCCCATACAGCCATGGCTGAATAGACCATAGTGCTTCTCTTCAGAAGAACCTACACCTTCAGCTCTGCCTCTGTCAGTCTATCTTCCCTAGGTCATTAGATGGCTGAAGACCTTGAGGTAGTTCTGAGGGAGTTGTCCTCTAGCTTGAAAACAAAGAGGACACCTACAGGGTTTAATTCTTAGTGAGGCATCTACAACTGCAACTTCCTTCAGAGCCTCCCACACCTTGGACTAATAGAAGCAGTAGCTGGTTGGCTTCATGTGATGCTGTTGAGACCAGTATATTTTCCCAGAGCAGAGTAGGTGGTGACGAATGAATACACTCTTTAGTTCTCTAACCTCCTAAGCAATGCTTTTAAGCACTCTTATTAAGGAGAATCAGGCAGGTGCTGTGATTGCATAGAGATGCCAGCAAAGGCCATCAATTTGACTGAAGTCTGCAACCTCACTGGTGCTTGCTTTCAAAGAAAGCTTGGTGGGCTGTGGCTGGCAGCAGCCCCACGGGATGGGCTCTGCTGTGAGGCTCAGTGACAGAGGGAGGGCAGGGCCAAGGCTGTCAAACAAGCTGCCATGTCCTGCATCACTTGGCAATGTTTCTTGTTCAACCTTCAGGGTAGCACAAAATGTAGAAACGGCTCAGGTGATTTTACATCAGCTCAGGAATGCTGCCAGGCACTGACTAGCCCTGCAGATGATGCACAGGCAGCAGCTGCTGCCCGTGATCTAGCTGCCCAGGAGATAGCTGCTGCTCTACAGAGTGAACATCTGAGTTCTTCTTAAGCAAGTGTCTTTGTGCTGTGGTATCGTATGGTCATGCAGTCCATGCTGAAGTTGAGGGTTTGTCACAGGCTTTCAGGGTGCTGCTGATTTGGTCTTACTGCAGTGGGGGTGTACTAGTGATACAAGCATTGTTTGGACCACACCAGTGAGTGTTTGCAAACTAGCCTTGGTGCTGGTTTTTCAATCAGGAATGAGAAACTGATGGCAGGAGCTGTTGGGAGAAACTACACAAGCTGCACTGCATGGGAGGCCAAGCTCAATGATCCCAGTCTTCAAATCTATTTGATTTTTTACAAGTGCTCTGCAGTGCTTTAGTAGTAATTGAAAAGATCCAAAGCAATTATCCTCTTTCAGAAATGAGATACAAACAATGAAGAGATGAAGCAAGAAGTGAGGAAGTGTTTAAACTGGTAATAATGAAAGATATTTATATATTTGTTATGATGCATTATTATTAGTGCTCACAATATGACCCTCTCTTGCCCTAGTTTTACATGTGAATTCCCATATGAAATGATTTAACCAGGTTCTTCCTGCACATCTTAGGAAAATACATGTGGATGTGCAGGAACCGTCACCAGTGTGTGCAGGTGATCCACTCCTTTGGTGGAATCCAATGATGATATCAGATTTTCATAACCTTATCACCGAGCCATGTTTGGATACTGGTTTGAATTGGAGTAGATAAGAAAGGGGACAGAGAGCTTTCTGTCTAACCTGCCTTATTTATAAAAGATTACCCAAAACCTACTTTCTTACATAAATGACATCTTCCAGGTATCCACAACAGTTTTTGCAGTGATCAGCTCTGAAACTTGATTCTGGTGGCCTCAGAAGCTCTCATTTGAGCTGAGAGCTCTGTACATTCTCCCATGTTAAAAAGTAATACAATTTTCAGGTAGATTTAATTTTAAACAGCTTCTATAGAATCATAGAATAATTATGGTTGGAAAGGACCTTACGATCATCTAGCTCCAACCCCTCTGCCATGGGCAGGGACACCTCACACTAACCCATGTCACCCAAGGCTCTGTCCAACCTGGCCTTGAATACTGCCAGGAGTGGAATATTCACAACTTCCTTGGACATCCCATTCCAGTGCCTCACCACCCTCACAGTAAAGAATTTCTTCCTTATATCCAATCTAAACCTCCCCTGTTTAAGTTTTAACCCATTGCCCCTTGTCCTGTCACTACAGTCCCTAATGAAGAGTCCCTCCCCAGCATCTGTATATGGCAAATCACTCATTGGGCCAATCTTTTCCCAATTCCATTTTTCTGTACAAGAACTTTTATAGACAACAAAACAGATGAAACTTTGTATTAAAATAAGCTACATACAGCTGCAGGTAATCCTTCATGAAACAAATGCTGGGCTCTCAGGTGGCAGACAGATTAATAGTAGCAACTGCATTCACAACAAGTCATAAAGAATAGGAAAACACTTCTAAAACACAACATATACCCACGTATTTCTAGGATCAGAAAATTAATTTGAAGAGTTTCACAAGTTGCTCTAACTCAGATAAACAAGTTTCCTTCCTTAAAGACTGTTGTACCTCCCATTCTCTCCCATTAGTAATTATACTCTATCTTCAAAAAAAAAAATACATCTAGTCAAGAAATAAAGAATACAGACATAAAAGAAGTTTTATGCAACTCATTTGTCTCAGAGATATTGGGATCTTTACTCCAGAACTCTGCCCCCTTGTTAAAATACTCATGGATCTATGTCCACGTTAACAGAGATTTAGATAGGCAGTATTGCTATTAATCCACAAAGCAAGTGCGCCCCTTTGAGATCTTACCCCTGGCAGCTAAGATAAGCAATGATTCACATTTTTCTATGCAGTCTTGAGCATATTGTGACGTCCTCTGCAGCCTGCAAAGGACTTCTTGCCACTAAACAGCCTGACTTTTACTGCTCTTCTGGGACAGCAGTAATCTGCGGTAGGTCACAAACAAACATGCACTGACAGATCAAAAGAGTTAAATCATTCAAGTTGTGGAATAAAAGGAGGGAGGTTCCTTTTTTTTATTTTCTTTTTTTTTTGTTTTTTTAAGTTTAAGAGGTCTTACTACCACTACGCAACTGTTCTCCTACTTGGTTATTCTAATTCCAGCTGGGAATAAATACAAGTCATCTAGATTTTTACTTAAATATTTACTTTTCTTACTTCAAAGATAACTGAAAAAGGGAAAGACACAGTGAGAAAGGCACATTTACAAGCTTTTTTATGATTTCTAAAGGCAGCATGAATAAGTTTTAGTTTGGCTTTATTTAAAAAATGTGCAAGTTGAGGTCTTGTCTCTATGACAACTACGGAACTAGTGGAATGATTCCCTCCCTCTCAAGAGGCTGAAAAACTGAATAATTCAGAGAAGAAGAGATTTTTAATCAGACTATTTACAATTGCTCAGTTTTGTTAACACCTATTTAAAGCTAATGCCTATGGAACATTTTTTGAAGAAAGGATGCCTTGTTTAAGACAAAAGTTTTTTCCTTGTTCAATTAAAAGGCAAAAAAAGTTCCAAAGGGACATTTGAACTTTCATTGCATCTAAGGCAAATAAGATAACCAGACCAGATTTGACATTTGTAAGGTAAAGATAATTTTAAAAGAAAATAAGCTATTTATTGAAAAGCCATGTAAATCCAGCAATGTAAACTGCATGTTTCCAAAGCAATTGGTTTTTCTTGCAAAAAAAAGAGTTCTTTTCTCTCTCCAGTCAGAGCAACATTCTGCCTTCCGAAATCTTTACTACATTAAAACGATTTTATAACTGCAACACACTGCTCTTTCAAACAGTTAAAAACAGAGGAAAAGTTAACAAACTTGGCACAAGCTATCCATCCCTTTGCTGCTTTTTTCAAATCTAGAATTTGACCAGTATTATTTCACTCTGTCTAGCACCAAAGTCTTAGTAATAATATAATTAATATAAATTATTAATAATCCATGCAAGTTAGCATGTCAAAGTCTGGCAGGGTCATATAATTTGGAGCAGAAAGAACTACAATCCTGAACGAAGAAACTGGCAGATTGTAGAAATGTCCGTGATGTGTAATATATAGCAATGGAGATTCTGATCTGTCTGAACTCACCAAAGGACAGTAAAAATTTGAAGCTGTCAAGCTGTACCCCCAACTACAATGGAAATAGTCTATGCCAGTCATAATTTTGTAACAAATTTTGCAAGGTTTGTACAAGGTCTCCCAGTAGAAGATTTTTAATACTAGTTACTGTGCTTAGCAACTGTATTAATATGGTTTTAATAAAGTTGAAAGCATTTAGTAATTTGAAAAGAGAGTTGCAAATCGCCAACTTCAAAAATGCCATTTGCAGGAGGATACCTGCTTCTAATAACTGAACTAGTAACTAAAAAACACAGCTGAAACACACTACAAAACCTTTGGAATGCACACTGAACTAAATTGGTGATTTTAAACACCAGGCTGTGAAATACAGTCACTGTCCTGGCCTGTACAGTAAACTTCATTCTATGACATAACTGCAATTTTCCCATCCCCTCCCATATACTCACCATATCTGTGCTAATACCGGTTGAGGTAACCCAGATTGAAAAAAAAAGTTTCTAGCTTGATCACCTATAAAATAAATAGGAGATCATTTTAGAATATGCTAAAAATATCTGCAAGAAGAAAGAGGAAATAATGAATCAAAAATATCTAAAACAGAAGCAACAGTAAAACCATAAATACTTAATGCTAGACATACATAACAGAGTATAAGACTTAAACTTCTGTTGTCACTTGCAAACCTGTTAAAAGTCTGAAACAGTCAGCACCACGTGAAGTCAACTGTGCATGAACGTTTAGGGAAATGGGAAGCTCATGGTTCACAGTCCCCAACCTGTGTTTACGGTTCTGTTTGCAGGAATCCTATGCCTTGTGAGAATAAGGAAATTTTTTATTCCGGGAAAGTATGTATTAATATAAACTCTACCTTAGATTTCTTTGGAGGTATAATGCCAGTCAGCTAGCACAAACTAAATAAAGTGGTCTTTACCCTGATGAGAAACTATTAAAGAAAGCAATGGTGTATTTCCAAGTCATTTTCCAACTATCAATTAAAGGTGAGGATAGCAAAACAATTACAAAAGGATTAGGCATTTGGAAATAATGTGGTCTGTAAAGGAAAGTTATAAACACAACAGAAATAGCACTAAATATCCAAGGAGGTCAATAAAGCCAGTATTATTTTGTACCATATCTGTCATGTAACATTAGCAGAATATATATACTTGGAAGCATGTTTGGTTCCGATGAGATGCTGCTAAGAATCTACTTCCAATTTCACACTCTGGAAATCTTCTGGATGGATCAGACAGTAAGAAAAGAAAAACACTTCTATACCTTTCACTTCAATTGAGCCCCAGAGTTTAGAGAGCTCTAAAGAAAGTTAAATGCAAAAAAAAAAAAAACTAACAAAAAGTAGGCATCCTACTGCTTTTAAAACCAAAACATATTAGTGGTGTTCCACAAAAATTAGTAGTATCAGTATAATTCCTTTACTTGCAGCTTTGCTTCCCACAACTTCATTTGATTTTGCAATTTAGAACTTTTAAAGAGGTCATTCATGCTGATTTCACTTGTTTAAACCATCAGTTTCCGAAACAGATTTCAGTTAAATTGATACACCCTTATTTATAGAGTTCTTAACCTATTAATGTTTTAGCATGGTGGGTTGACCCCAGGCAGAAACTAAGCATCCAGTCACCCCCTCAATTCCTTCCCCCCGGCAGGATGGGGAAGAGAATAGGGAGAGCAAGAGCGAGAAAATTCAGAAAACTAATTGGCCTCAATAAAGACAATTTCATAAGTGAAAGAGTAAAAAAACAAATCAAGACATGATGCAAAGGTAATTACTCACCACCTTCCTCAAGCTCAGCCTCTGAGCAATGGCTACCTTGGGAGACAACAGCCCCCCTTCTCAGTTTTTGCTGAGTATGCTGGTATGACATAACCCTTCAGTCCGTTGAGATCAGCTGTCCCTGCTCTTTCTCTTTCCCAGTTCCTTGACCATCCCCAACCTACTCACTGAGTGCAGAGTAAGAAACTGTGAAAGCCTTGAGGCTTTGCAAACACTGTGCAGCTATAGCCAAAACATCCAAAACATAGCACCATACAGGCTGCTGTGAGGGAAGGTAACTCCATCTCAGGCAGACTCAGCACAGTGAGCTCCTTCACTGAGCACATCAAAAGCACTATAAATATTACCAGGCATCAGGGTGATCCCACATTCTAAATTCCAACTCTACACTTCATAAGTACCAGCTGGCTCTACACAATAGAACTGCTTTACAGAGCAGGTATAGAGTTATAAATAATTATAAATCATTTTAATCCTACTTACAGAAAAATTTAGCGGCATAAACCAGGTATATAGCTGGTAAGTGTCAGAAAAACACCAGAAAATATCAGAAAAGATGGGGTTGATGTGGGAAAGCATCGGAAAAATTGGATATAAATTTTTCATTTAGGCAACATTTTCATTTATGCAATTTTTCATTTTAAAAGCAAGATCTGTCCAATTTTATAAATTCGTATGCCCAAATATCTCCCAGGAAACTCTCTCCATATTTAGGCTCATTAGTTAAGACTTTATTAAATAAAATTAGAAGTGAAAACCATTTCATTACCAGTGATAAATCCAGATATTGGCTTCAGACTGTGGAACTGCTGATCATGTTTAGCTCTCTCCTCCACAGTAATAGCCCAGATATCCAGGCTGCCTAGTTCAAGAGAAATGGAGAAATTAAGAAACATTATCTAAAACCTGCATTATTTGTATTTCTGAGTGTAATTATATCATACTGGACCTCTGAAAACAACATACACACAGAAGCCATTCATCCAAAGTCTATAGTTGAAAGCTCTATGAATCCTTAAATAGCCAGTTAGGACTTAAGAACTTACCAGAACTATGTGTTACCAAATGAAAATGACTGCTGAGCACTGACTCATTTACCTGGCTCATTCAAAAATTAAAGTCACAAGCAGGCTACTTAAAGTGCAACCAAACTTACAAATAGGCTATTAAAAAACAACATCAGCACACCAGAGGATATAATGCAGATGGTTCCTAACACTAGATATTTAGTGGTGGGAGATCATTTGCCTCTCAGAGCACACACAGCTGAAATGCAAGTTCTTTTAGCTGAAAAGATATCTCAAATAATCAGTTGTGTACTCCATGGTTTTGTACTATTCTAAGAGAAGAATTCTCCTTACTTGTCTAGGAAAAGTGTAATTCAACCAGATAGTAAACATTTCACATGGGCAACAACAGCACAGGAAAGTGTGCTCCTCGTTTTTCTGAGAATAAGAAATCTGAGTAAAAATATGTTACACAGACCAGATTCTTCACATCACACTCATAAATTGGAGGCGAATATTTAGTTTATATTAAGATGTACTACCCTTCCCCAGTGCAATGCTTCCACAATGCTTTCTCTAGTTTTTGCAGCAGTTTCTCTCCTCTCTCTCCTCTTGCAGGCTTTTCACTTCTATCCTCCAGATTACTTGTACTCAGAGCAAACATATTTCAGCTTCCACTGGAGACCTCCAGGCCTCCAATGAACTCTCTAACACTGTGTTTCAGGTTTCTCTCAACAATTTCTGACAAGTACAAATCCTGGTTTTAACATCTCTACAAGTACGTTGCACCAGTGTATCTTCCTGTAACTCCTACACTATAGGAATGCAGTGATATGAAAGCATCCAGTTAATGGAATCACTGTGTTATTGAAGTAATAGTAAAAGATAAAATGTAGACTTGCAGAAAAATACAGAGGAGATCCAGCATTCACTCTGTCTCAGCACTAAATTCTCAAAGATTAAATTCCAGATAATAAGGTCCACAAACATTTACAGCAAGTATTTCAAACTACTTCAAGAATATAGTGAGATAATATAATAAGTAATATAGGTGCTTGCAGAACCAGACTCAGCAGTTATGAAGAACATGAGAATTCCCTGTCTCCTGAATTACTGCTATTTAAAAATCTACTTTCATGTGGCAAAATGCACTTTGGAGAGAAGAGGAAGTCGACAAGGGAAAGAAAAACATTCCTTTAAATAGTAGATTTCATTAACAAAAGAAAAACTATATTCTTGGTAAAAAATTATCATCTCAGTTTCAGGTAACCTATGTATATTTCTAGAAGCAGACAGGCTAATAATATCTAATTCAATGAAAGGATATATTAAGATTAGTCCAAAACTTCAAGAATGTTAGTGATTAAGCTCACAAAAGCACTGTAAACAGATTTCATGGCTGTGCTCCCTGTGGGGATGCATCAGGATTGTTCTTTGGATATGAACATCCTAAAGCACAATAGTTCAAGTAAGCAATTATCTCCCCCATCTTCTCATGAACTGTTGACAGGAGGAAAGGAATAGCGTTGATCAAGACTTTAAGACCAATATGCAGACTAAGCCAACTAGAAGCAGATGAACATCTCTCCCTGCATTGGAAATGACTGCTCCTGCCTAAGATCCTAAGGCTGGATGTGGCAGCTTACACAAAGAGGGAGAATTTCTTGAATATAAAGCAGAAAGACAAAAAACCCGAACAAAGAAACCAACATGAAATTTGCAATGATTTACTGGCTCGCTCTCTCTCAATTTGAGGTAGGCATGACTCCAATACCAAAAAAACACCAAAAAACCCAAACAACTCTCCACTGCCAAACAATTAAATACCCCAAACACAGCTATTCCCATCCTTCTGCAAAGAAGGCAGCAAAACACAAAACTAAAAACTCTTAATGCATGAGGTAACTAAAACTGAATTCTATTAACTATTTTATCAACAAATTTTGCCGATTTGTTCTCTGGAGTCTCTGTAACTGGAACACATGCACAATTGTCAATATTTACTCTTCCAGATAGAAATTCAGTTGGTATTGAAACAGTAAATCTCCTTTCGAATATCTACTGTGGAAATAAATATCAAAAGAGCCAATGTTAAACCAAGCAAGCCTAGTAGCTTCTCTTCAGTCAAAAAAATATGGCTGGCATCTCTGGCATTGCCTTATTTCCATCTTTTGTTACTTGAGGAAACAATAAGAGCTATGGGAGGACATGTGGCAAGATCTTACTCAACACTAAGACATCTTTCATGGTTTCAGATCGTGGATGCCAATACAGAGGTTGTTTGGCTTTTCAATACATTTGGGTACAAAGGCGGCAATCACCAAACCACAAAATTGACTCATAAGCAAGCTATTCTCCATGCAACAGCAAGCCTCTAACCATCTTTTCTTTTACATGGCTTAGCAATCCCATCACCTTCAAAAGGGAAGCAGTGGGCTCTCATATTAAATGAGCACTTTCTTCTCCCAGACAAATCAACAGAAGGTCAGGCATAGCACATGTCTCCCAACAATTACAAAAATCCAACCACACTTTTTATTTTATGAGTCATCCTTAAAAGTAGCCATGTTCTGGAATATAAATGAGTCACCCAATCTAAAAATTGGGTGCTGTGCTCTTTCCATACATAAGCTGACTTGAAAGATTCTTTAAAAAGAAAGGAAGTGAATTAAAACCAAAAAACATCATTACTGGTATTCACAAGGAGAGGGATACCAGATATTGCACATTTGGAGTGAGGGCTCTTCCAAGATGGAGACTGCATAAATCTTCTCCTCTCCATCTTGTTTAATGACTACAGGCAACAGAAAATATTGCATTCTATAAAGGATGATAAATTTCCACATAAAACCCGGAATTTTCTTTACACCATTTGTTTCCTCTCACAACATTCTTAGACTTTCACTGTCATTCTTCTAAGAGGAAGTATGATGCTACTTGGTAGACTTGATTCAAGTATGAATATCATAACAAACTCCCCTCACACTGCACTACAAATTAAAGCTACTCCAGAAACTACATTAGCCTCATGCTTATTTCAGCTTCCTCTTTGTAGGGCAGTCTGATGCACTACACCTAGGCCCTTCCTGGATTTTTCAGAAGACTGAAGTTTGGGATGCTCTACCTTCCCCTGTTCTAAATGAAGACGTAAAAAAACACAGCGCCTTTGTTGTAATCTAAACATGGGTTTAGGGACAATAAGGAAAAGAAATTTGAAGTGATAGCATCCATAGACATCCGCAGTACTTTTTAGTAACCAAAAAGTTCAGGAATCCTCAAAGGAAAAAGCATTTCCACTTCTTATCATAACTTGTACAGAATGAGGCTGTCCTACTGTCAGTGGCTGAGTGGCCTGGACCTACCTGCCCCACAGTTACAAACTATAGGACTGAAATGGATCAATGCACAAAAAGGGATATACAGCACACCTTTTCTGTTTGAGTCTTCTGAGATGTCTCTACAAAATTGTATGTTTTCTCTAATGGGTCTGCATGAACATCACAAATCAGATAAACTCTCATCTCAGAAAGATACCCCACAAAGAGGAACAATTCCATAGAGAACATATTCAGAAAGAAACAGATTTAAGCAGAGTTTTTGTAAATCAGAATAGTTCAGAATACACTATAAACAACTTACCCCCAAAAGGTGTTGGAAACTGAGCCATGGTTGTGTAAGTTTTAGCTTGTTAAGAGACGCCTGAAAGAGAAAAACCAAAACAGGTAAGCAATTACAGTATCCTCCATTTTCAATATATTTTCTGTACTACCATATAATTAATTAGTACAGCAAAAATAAAGGCAATGAAGAAGTAGAAGCATTTAAATACTATCAGCAAGAACTGTTACAAGAGAGCCGTCTATTTTTTTGTACCACACTATGCATCCATGAGTGAGTTTTCATACTAGCAAACAGCTCCATTGCGGTTCTGTTCCAAGAATGCCCTCAAAACCAATCTTCACTTACAAATTATCAGTGGTGTAGTAAAGAACAGAGTTAAGTCAGCCACAACAGACAAGGTTTCAGTGACACTGCTCAAGGCTATGTTACTTTACGGCATGTTAGAGCTCTGCTTGTACTTAAGAGCAAAATTGGCTCTATTTCCAACTGTTGAAAACATACAACATTGTCAGCGATCTGGTTTTTATTCCTGACAGAAAAATTCACGAAATGCACCATCTTGCTTGGATTTCCTTTGTTTTAAATAAAGTACATTAAAAACTGAAACTAGATTTCAAGACTGCTTTACCCCAGACTAGCCCACAAATTTAATAAGTATGTCCCAATGAACAAAGTGCTAAAGGTGACATGGCAAGCAAAAATGCATTAGTTGGTGGGAGATATTCTTAACACTGCTTGCTTTTCAGATGAAAGCAATCTACACAGTCTAGAAATTTAATCTTTAAAGAAAAAAGGATAAACATTTTTCTTACTCCACACAAAGACTGACACGAACTGCCTGAGCCAAAAGGACAATAGCTAGCAATGGAGCCACAAAACAATACAAAAGCAGCCTCTTGTCCTACTAGATTCCACTCATGTTTTCCAGGCAACAGGAAAAAAGCAAAAGGAAACAGAATCAGAAGGAGAATAATTTAGACTGCTTGAACAGCAGCAGAAATTTATCAATATCACTAAGAAAAGGCACTAACTTGCATGAACAATCTCCTTTTGTCTGAATTTCTTGTTCGCTCCCCTCCCCAACCCTCTTTCACACTTCCCACATACTCTTTTGGCTTCCAACTTAGGAACCTACTATATATACACTCCACAGATGTCACTGCAGAAAAACCCACAGCACTTTTATAAGCCAGTCTCCCCATCAGTTGTAACTGAGGGAACTATGAGAAAAAAGCTGATTTTTTTCTCATAACTTGGCAGAGCAGCCAAGCATGGTACATGACTCAGAAACCTTCTCCCAAATGCCAGGTAACAGAGCTGATGCTAATTCCATGCTCAGCAAGCATTATCTCAAAAAACCACATGCAAACTGGTACAGTGTTTTCAGAATAAGCTATTTCAGTAGTATGGCTTTTCCAAAAGCACTTCTCAAGTGCTAGATGACCAGCACTTTAATCTCAGCTTATGTTTTCTTACTGTACTGTTAAAGGCAATGGCTCTATTATGTTTGTATTTCTTAAACCTGCAAGCAAATCCTCCGGAAGGAGAAAAAAAGAAGGAAAAACAAAAACAAAATGGAAGAGAGTTTTCTGAACTTCCAAACATGTACCATGGAATCTTAAAGCACAGGCATTTTTTACACTTGAGTGTTAAAAAGGTAACAGGAGAGAGACTGGCAGAGCACAGATTCTCTTCCTACTTCAATTTCCCAGAGTTTGCAGAAGGACAGGAAAAGCATCCAGGGCAGCCACAAGAGGACAAGAGACTTGAAAAGAAGAACTAGAAGGTGGCTTGGGGAAGGGATGGGGATGGGTGGTATTTGTTTTGGGTTTGTTTGGGGTTTTTTTTCAAGCTCAGAAAACGTAAGTATTGTAAATACTGGGATAGAAGAGTGAACAAAAAGATTAAAAGTGTTCAGCCACTTAAGGGAAGATACACCTCCACAGATTAATACTATTCCAAATAAATTGGTAGTTTATTCCTCCTTTACCTTGAACACATCAGAAAGGGGTGAGGGAGTGGGAATACTCAAGACTAGCCCTGTGCTGGATGCCAAAGAAAGCATAAAACCAGTCCAAAGGGCTTCTGGAGAGAAGGGGGGGAGAGTAATGAGAGGGGGAGGGGAGGGAGAGAAGGAGGAGAATGGGGTTAGCAGCAGAAAGCACATTAAACAGTGATAGGTAAAATGGAGAAAAGGAGAAGAAGACTATGTTTAGACTTGAGAGATTGAAAAAGAAAATGAAATAAACTGCAGACAGCCAGTAGAAAGCAGAGGGAGAGAAAGATCAGCATATTCCAGGAAGAGAGCAATTTAAGTTTGCTGTCTATTGCCAATATCACACTCAACTTCCACAACCAGAGATTTCATTTTACATGCCCAAAGTAACAGCGTAAGCCTTAACTCTGCAAGAATCAAAATTCACAACTGGGTACAGTTGATTCCAACAGCTCAGAGTTTGATATATAGGAAAATGAAGGTTAAAAGACATAAGGAATTTCAAAGCATTCCAATATTGACTTCATAGTTTTCGCTTAAATATCAAAGAGCTGGACAAACTGCCCTGTGAGGAAGCCTGAAGGAGTTAGGTCTTTTCTCCCTGGAGGAGGCTCAAGGGGTACCTCATTAGAGTGTTCCAGTACTCTCAAGACAGAGGGCAATGGGAACAAGTTGCACTACAAAAGGTTTCTTCTAGATACAAGAAAAAAATTTTTTACAGTGAGATCAACCATTGGAACGACCTCCTCAAGGATGTGACAGAGTCCCTGTCACTGGAGGTTTTCAATGCATGGTTGGACAGGGTGCTAGATAATCTCGTCTAGGCTCCTGCTCCCATGGAAGGTCAGACCAGATAGTCTTTCGAGGTCTATTCTGCCCCAGGCTGTTCTATGATCCTGGGTTTAGGGTTGAAGATCTCTGGGGATGGAGACCAGGTACCATTTATGCAAAAAAAGCATCTGGCATAGTCATTTTATTATAAATTACCATATACTTACAAGCTATGGTAATGCAAATACAAGCACAGACATACCGCTTTGTAACATTATCTTGAAATAGTAACAAGCTGTTCTAGATCTGCATTCCTCATACCCTAATCTTTACTGATTACAGTAACAGTGTTACTCCTCTGACTCTCTTGTTCCTCTTGACACCCCCAAAACGAGAGAACACATGGCGGCACAAAGCAAAAATTATTCAGGAACCACCTGACCAGAAAGCTAGCAAAAAAAAAACCAATAATTTCTCACTAACTGCTGATACCCAAATTCCTACAAATATGAGTATCTCAACAATTTTTTGAACTCTGACAAATTCCTTTGACATTGACAAATGAGTTCAGAAATGATTCAAACAGGAAGAAGGAGAGACAATAAGAGGAACCACAACTGCACTGTCAGTCAACCGTATGCACTTTCCTTAGAAAGCCAGCCCCAAACTCTTACCATAAGCAAAATTATGCTAGTAATGAACTGTTTAGTACAGTCCATCAAATAGTCTATTTTCCACAAGAATCAGAAGATGCAACGGATATTTTACACTATTTTAGAAAGAACAATTAAGAACATTGACTTCACAAAAAAAGCTTATGCCATCACCACACTGAGATTTGACGAACAGATCCAACATTAAACTCTTCCTTCTAACATACAGTACTTGGTCTATGAAAAACTTAGAGATATACATCCAATCTACACACAACATAAACCACTAAACACTACAATCGTTCAGAAGTTCTGTACTTCCCAATTCTCCAGCAAAGGCAGCCACACCAGCTTCCAAATTCAGAGTGTGATACCAACAGCAACCATATTGCACACCCTTTCCTCACAAAGATCTGTTCAGAACAAGAGCACGTTTGTGCTCTCAGGTCAGTGAACGCAGTATATTGAACAAATGATGTTCCCATCGATCAGTAATTTGCAAATGTACACGAGACCCATTATAAACATCTGCTGTCTGTAATTCTTTTCTGCACAGGATTATTATACTACGTTGTTATGAGCAGGCAGAAAGGATGCTGGTTGTGAGCATTTTTTTTTTAGTTTCACTCAACATCTACTGTGTTCAGAGGTTTTACCTCTCTGCCACTTGTAAATTTAAGTACTGATGTCTTATCTAAGCGTTTACCTTGAAAAAATGATCAGGTTGAAAACAACTGCAATAACAACACTTGCATATAGAAGTCAGACATGTGAAAATTTCTTCCACTACATATTATATATGGCTCAAACCTTTATTGTAGTTTCAATTTCAAGTTACCTATGCTCTTCTAAGCACATGTTTACAAAGAAATCTGGAATAAAGCCATAGGAGGTATAAATCAAGAGCAATTTAGCTATTTCAGTGCTATGTGTCTTTATATGGACAAGTCTCACATGAAAAAGAACTTTTTTTTTTCTCCCTTAAAATGCATCATAACATTTCTATCCCTAAATAATCATTCACAAGATAATTTGGGCATACAATTCAAGAATTAATTCCTGAGGCAACTTATCGGTCACCTTCTTCCTCCTACAGGAAAAAAAAAAAAAAAGAAATAAAACCAACTAGATAAAACCCCTACATCCTTCACAAGAATTCCAAATTATGACAAAACCCCCAAAGCAGGATGTCACGTGAAAGTATCACAGACTAACAGCAGGTTTTGTTGGTTTCCCATGTTAACATGGGAAAGTCTGTAGTGTTAAAGTATTTTAGTTAGATGTCAGAAAACAAAAACGGTTTGAGATATCAAGTTTGATTCTTGCTCTTTGGAGATCAGATCATTAATAGAGTTGCCAGTTTCAGTCAAACATTTCAGAGTTTCTGCTCTTTACAGGAATGGCTTCTACCTGTAAAAAACCGTCACAAATGCTAAGTTCTACTGTTTCCCTCTTTTTTTTTTTCTTTTCCTTTTTCTATTTTTTTTTTCCCAAGTATACCCAAATGAGATTAACAAAGCTAGTCAGTGTTGCAAACACCTTTCACACCTGTGGCAATCATCAAACTGTGAAGGTCGCTTCTGCATTCACAGTATCTATCTGCTGCTATGGAGAAAGGATACCCTAACCACAAAGGAAGAAAAGTCACTGTAAACCCACCATGCAGGCAACAGGTGTAGTAGCGAGACACCCTTCCCTTTCCTCCTCTTGAAGTCAGCTCAACAGTCTAACAAATAAAGAATTCCTTACTTCCTAAAACCAGGAACAATGGAGACATTTATCAACCTAATGCTGACATTTATCAACAACTGCAGTGGAAGCCCCAGACAAACAACAAAAATGGTGTTCTTATGTACAACAAGTTCACAAGCACTTAAGGACACTGTTTATTTTCCTGACATATCACTGTCACTTTATCTTGTTCAGTCACGTAAGCTTTAAGTGTTTCTGCAGGAAAGCCTTCCACAGCTACTTTCACAGGAACTACCAGGGTTTTGTCTGTTCTTGCTGAAAACTACGTAAGGGACACACTGTCCAAAACACACTTTATTACTTCAAGACCTTAGAGCCAAAGTTCAAGAGGAAGGTTATTAAGAACATTCGTGGTGAAATCAGACCTATACTGCTCAAAATTCTCATACAAGATCCAGACAACAGACTTTTTTTGCCAACCAGACTAACAGTTGGCTTGCTCTTTTCCACAATTTGTCTTTCCTTGGAGTAAACCAGTCTTTTCCTTAAAGTACAGAGTTTTCCAGGCTATATTAATTTATACATTTCTGGGAGAAGGTATTTCTAATTTCTTTAACTGACATCTAAATTTATTATTAATAATTAATAATTTAATCTGAGCCAGGTGCTCAGAATTTGTCTTTAACAAACATATAAGCTTATTTCTTCAGGAGAATTCAGAGATTAATACATTGAAAATTTAGTCCTTTTTTTCTTCCAATACATGAGAAGCAATTAGATAACTAGTCACTGGCATTAATATTACCCTTCGGAAGCAAATGAGAATGACAATCCCCTTTTCAAAGCTGGGGAAACTATGGCAGGAAAACATTCTAATTAATAGTAAAAGTTAGTAGTGTAACTTGGTACAGAAACCTAATTCAGTGTGCTCATGAACCACAAGAACATATATTTTCCACATGGGGTACTACAAGCAGAACAGAAACAAATTTATAAGGATGAAAACGAGAAGTTAAAGAACTGGAGATCTTCCAGTGTCATTACTTTCTGAATCTTCATCCACATAATAAATGTTGCTGATGACTATGTATCACCTGCAGTACTTAAACAGCTCCCAAGCAGTACAGTTAAAATATTACAGGATAGTACAGGCTACATAACCAAAGCAAAAGTCCTTCCCTTAAGGAGTTCCCAGTTTAATCAAATGCAGTTAACTTTAGGAGGAAAGCAAGCAAAGGCTGCAGTGATAAGATCACTTTGTTGTATAGCCTAGCTAGCACAATTTGACTGGCTGTTTCTAATCTTGTACATACATGGGCTGGTTTTAATCTTGACAGCATTTCACCCAGTAATTCCAGTACTGGATGAACTGTAGCTGAATCACAGTATCTTTTTAAAGAGACAACTGGCTTCCATTTCAAAAGTTTTCACATGATGGAAAATCCACTGCACCACTCAACTGTTTCTGAAATCCTTAATAAGAAATAAGTACCTTGATTTATTTTCACTTTAATATTTGTTGACTTCATTCTGAACCACCAGACCTTGTAAAGTATGAATTCTTATTTTTTAGAATGAACTTTCAGCAGTTTCTTAGCACTCACAACTTCCATTTTCTCTTTCTAGCTGTCTTTCCTTACAGAGGTGTGGTAATAAATTGCATTGTTTGTTTGCTTTTTGGAGGGTTTTTTTGTTAAAAAGCTTCCTTAACACAATTGCAATTGGCTCCCCCTAAAAAAACAAATTCTGAAACTAAATTTCTGAAACAAGAATTAGGAGTTAGGAATATGTGCCACACCTACAAGACAGCCTTAACAGTAGGCTGGCATTAACTTCCAGAATGACTCAGTAAGGAGGACAAGGAATGCATGATATCACTGCTAGATATAAAAGTGTTGTATTCTCTTGACCCTCAAAGTCTGTTTTGTTTCACAAACATGAACTTGAGCAGTGATCTCAACTGCCAGTAAGTAATGGCTTAGAGTTATACTGAATGCTAGTAAAATGGGATAAAGCAGATTGGTTCTGCTATTTACATTACATAAAATGAAGTCAGTCATGCTTTATTTCAGAACTGTTAATCTGGCTGTCTCCATGGCTCAAGGATCACTAAGCAATGGCACTTAGAAGATACACTGGGAACAAAAGAGAAAAGTGGCCAAAGCCTGGAGAGCAGCCTTAGTCAAAAGAAAGTAAATGGAGTGCTCTGTAATATCCAAGTGCTAGTCTTATGTTACCTGTATATCAACGTATTATTCTAAGAAGAGGCTGATAGTCATGTCACACCTTTAACTGTGTCACACCTTTAACTGCTTTAACACCATTAACCCTTCAATTCTAGCTTTTCAGAGAGTAGAGCACAGTAGTTTTCAAAGCCCAGTGTAGTAGCACTGGATCACTTCCATTTCACTGGGCATTTTCCCTTATCAGATTTGCAATCTCTCCAGTCCACAAAACAAGTACCTTTGTTTCTTCCTTTAATGCCTCAGCAAGAAATAGCCACCTAAAGAATAACAATTACGGTTTTGGCTTGGTTTCTTGTTGGGTTTTTTTTTTCCTCTTCAGATTTCCCTTATTCCTACATCAACTACCATATCACAACTGCTTCCATTCTCCATTGGGCCACCTCCTATAGTGACATAGACACTGCTGTATTACTTGCAAGTCAAGAAGATCATGTAAATGTATCAGAGGTAAATACCTGATATATACCAGCTGGTATATTTCTTCCCCCACTTCCCTACAGATTCCCACTACACAGCTCTGCATGAACTCTCCCATGTTTCACCATTTTGTTCTGGCATTAGTCCAGTGTTTCTGCCGTCTCAAAGCATCATTTATCATTGCTGCTCACCTCTACTGCAGCTAAAGCCACCCTAACCACAAGGATTATTTTTTTCATACCCCTGCCTGAGCTCAGAAACGAGAGGGGGATGGAGATTGTGGATCCAAGAACTGCGCTTTCAGACACAGGACTGAAAAGCTAAGAATTACACTCACAGTTTAGACCCCTGTTTCTGAGCAGACCAACGTAACTGTCTGTAACTTTAGACAGATAAGAATCAAAGGACTCATAACACAGCCTGATGTTCTTAGAGGAATGAGGACAGCCAAAGGAATACATCAGAGCCATCAAGTCTTTGTTGGACAGCAGTGGTGGTCTTCTACCCCAAGATTCCATTATTTGTAGGACTAACCCAAGCTCATGTAGCTATGCTGTAAAAATCTGATTTCTTATCTGAATTTACAGGATCATAGAATGGTTTGGGTTGGAAAGGACCTTAAGATCATCTAGTGCCAACCCCCTGCCATGGACAGGGACACCTCACACTAGACCACATCACCCAAGGCTCTGTCCAACCTGGACTTGAACACTGCCAGGGATGAAGCATTTATCACTTCTTTAGACAACCAGTTCCACTGCCTCACCACCCTCAAAGTAAAGAATTTCTTCCTTATATCTAACCTAAACTTCCCCTGTTTAAGTTTAAACCCATTATTCCTTGTCCTATCACTACAGTCCCTGATGAAGAGCCCCTCTCCAGCATTCTTGTAGGTCCCCTTCAGATACTGATAGCTAATAATTTGGAAAAAGAACAATGAAAAAGTTAAAAAGAAAATCATATGTTCAAGAGTTCTTTCACTTCACATTCTCCATCACTGCCCCATAGTAACACTTATACTGGGGGAAGTGTATGAAGGAAGAAAAAGCAGAGAGTCAGCACAAATGCAAGTCGAGAGAGTTCAAGACCTGATATCCACTTCCTTTCCCCTATCTTATAGTCTATAGGAAAGACTGTAAGATAAAAGGTCTAGCAGGGCAGAGACAGGACAGTCAGTGATGTCAGAAAAGGCACAAAAGGCTCTGTGGTTTGAACTACTCCAGTGTAGGTCAATTTCTCCTCTGTATCTCCTCTTCTGAACTCTTAGAGGAAAAGGGATCACCAGCTACATAAATGCAGTGGTACAGCAAAAGCAGTTTGCTGTAGCAGATTGGTAAATCAGATTTTCAAAACAGTGCTTTAATAGAAGGAATTATTCAGCATCTACCAAGCCTTATCAGCATCTCAGCAGTTGTGTCAGATCACATCACTGCTGACTGAAGTAGCCAACATCTCCCACACATGTACCTTCTGTAATTAATTTCTTCAAAGCTCTGTCTTCCTAGCTCTTCTGCATGACATTAGGAGCACTTCCAGATACAAGAACAGACACGTATTATATCATTTAGACAAGTATTCCTGTTATTCACCTTCCTTCTGGTCACACTTAACCTGTTGTTCAGGCACAGGTTGATAGCAGGCATTCTCTGTGGCGTACTCCTCTATCTTTTTCCTCCAATTAGTCATAATGATTTCCTTGAGAATGTCAATTTAAGAACTTTGATCTCAGGGCAAAACTCTCAGAGAGAGACCTCGTAAAACATACAAGCATTCCTTGAACCTGCTCGGAACATGCGTAGAACCCCTAAGAGATATCGAGCCTCCCTGCACTTCACCAAAAGACCCCCCCCAAAACCAGTGAAGATGAGTGGCAGACTCACTCGTTGGGTTCGTTTTCAGAAAAAAAAAACAACATTAATTGCAAAAAGAAATCAGCTATCAGAGAATTGCCCAACACCACCGAGCAATATGCTGTGAGAGAAGCTTGTTCTTTGGGGCAAGAACAAAACAGGCATTAAAACAAACCCTGAAAATGAGAATGCCCTCCTAAGGTTTTTTTTTGGAAATTACCTTTTTCGTCCATAACAGAGCTTCCCAGAGAAAGGTGACACAGAAACACTCTGCAAAAAGTTACAGTTTCAGTTGTGGAGCTTATACTAAGCAAGAACTTAACAAAATTTTCAAGATTTAATTATGAGGAGTCTCATGTTGTTCTAAAAGCATCTTATTGACCTATAAAGCTACTGGAAATTCTCTGTTCTGTGGCACTAACACACAGGTACAGTCCTGATCCCACCACTGCAAGGTAACTGAATGCATCAATGTACAATGCAGTGATCCAAGTACTGCATTCACCCCAATTATCTGACCCTTTTGATTTCATCACAAGCAACACACATAATCTACGTAATGAAAAGTATAGAGCTATAAAAATACATATAGCACAAGCTTCATACTTGTGGGTTAAGTGAAGCACAGGTGTCCCAGTGCCGGCAGTGGGGAACTGCAGAGGCTCCCCTCTGAGGCTCCAACAGATCCACCATCGGGCAAAGCTGAGATCCTCAGCCAAGATTATGGCGCCTCAGGGGAAGCGTGTATAAGAAAGAGCAAAACACTGTCCAGCACTGAGGGGAGAAGCGGGAGAAACAGCCCTGCAAGCACCCACATGAGAGGAAGAGGTGCTCCAGGGACCCCCTGCAGCCCTTGGAGAGGGCTAGTTGAATCAGGCATCCCCCTGCAATCTATGGAAAAGCCACAACAAAGCAGACATCCATACTGCAGCCTGTGGAAGACCCCGGGCCAGAGCAGGTTTATCCTGAAGGACTGCAGCCTGTGGAGAGGACCCATGCTGAAGCAGGGGAGAAGAGTGCAGGAGAAGAAGAGGCAGAAAGGAGCTGTTATGGACTGACCGCAGCCCCTATTCCCCTCTTCCTGTGCTGCCTGGGGCATGACAGAGGCAGAGGAGTCAGAAACGAAGGAATAAAGTTGAGCCTGGGATAAAAGATGGGGTAAAGGTGTTTTTTCAATTTGTCTTTATTTCTCACTAGCCAAACCTATTTTAGCTGTCGATAAATTAATTTTTCCCAAGCCAAGATTGTTTTGTCCATGATTGTAATTGTTCTGTAATCTCTCTGCCTTTATCCCAACCCACAGGCTTTTTCACCCCATCTTCTCCCTCTGTACTGTTGAGGAGGGCAGTGAGTGAGCGGTTGGATGGCCATCTGGCAGCCACCTAAGGTCAACACATGACAATACACTAACTTACTTGAAAAACAGTATTCCATCTGTAGATGATCCTGATCCTTCAGGAAATTTTAGAGACTACACAGGAAATGCCACAGAACTAGAAAAAGCATGAACAAACAAAACCACTCTGACCTAAAAAATTATTTCTATATAATGTAAATATATATAAATACTGAAAGTATGCGTGGACTGACTCATACAAGATCACTAAATTTTGGTTTCTACTCATTTGGCACACAACAGGCTGCAAGAGGAAAGAGCCAAAGTTCTCTAAAAACAGTTACATGGCGAACAAATTAGCAATGCTACATTTAAATCAAGGAAATTGTGACAAATTATTTGTAAAAAGAAAATAAAGAAGAAGAGTCTCTTTTCTACTTCAAATAAGAAACATATACAATAAGATGGCAAGATGCCATATCACTGGACGGCAGCACTCTAAGAATGACGGTAAATTGTGTCATATCGAGTTGGCAACCGGTCACTAGTGGTGTCTCTCAGGGCTCAGTGTTAAGCCCAGATGTTGTTTAACGTCTTCACTGATAATCTGGATGAGGGGATCGAGTGCACCCTCAGTAAGTCTGCAGACAACACCAAGTTGGGCAGGAATGTTGATCTGCTGGAGAACACAAAGGCTCTCCAGGGTAGATATCCATTGATACAGGCTGCATCAATGGGCTGTAGCCAGTGGTGTGAGCTTCAACGAGGCAAAATGTCAGGTCCTGCACTTGGGCCACAACAACCCCATGCAACGCTCCAGGCTTGGGGAAGAATGATGGAAAGCTGCTCATGGAAAAGGACCTGGGGGTGCTGACTGACAGCCACTGAACATCAGCAGCTTGTGCCCAGGCAACCAAGAAGGCCAATGGCATCCTGGCCTGTATCACCAGTAGCGTGGCCAGCAGGGCCAGGGCAGTGATTGTCCCCCTGTACTGGGCACTGGTGAGGCTGCACCTCAAATCTTGTGTTCAGTTCTGGGCCACTCACTACAAGACAGACATTGAGGTGCTGGAGCGGGTCCAGAGAGGGGCAACAAAGCTGGAGAAGGGCCTGGAGAGTAAGTCTTGCAAGGAGCAGCTGAGGAACTGGGGTGTTTAGTCTGGAGAAGAGAAGGCTCAGGGGAGACCTTATCACTCCCTACAACTGTCTGAAAGGAGGATGTAGTGAGGCTCAGGTCAGTCTTTTCCCCCAAGTAACGAGTGACAAGAAGTAACAGCCTCAAGCTGCACCAGGAGAGGTTTAGATTGGACATCAGGAACAATTTCTTCACCAAGAGGGTGCTCAGACATTGGAACAGGCTGCCCAGGGAAGTGTTGGAATCAGTGCCCCTGTAAATGTTCACAAACCGTGCAGCTGAGGCCCCCAGTGCCATGGTTTAGTGCTGGACGTGGCAGTGCCGGGGTAACGGTTGGACTCCACGAACTCTGAGGTCTTTTCCAACCAATCTGGTTCTTTGATTCTACGATTCTAGTACAGCTGACAAACGGGTGTAGCCACACCGCACGCTACAGCCACATACATACACCACACCAACCCCCTGCCCCCGGCTGAACCGGACAGGTTTTAGCTGCTCTCTCACAGACCCTCCTGCCAGCAGAGCCAGAGGCGGCCCTCACCACGGCACGTTTCTAGGAGCAGCAACCCCGGGCTGGGCAGGAGAAACCTGGACTTGTCCTCCTTCAGAGGAACAGGCACAGCCGGCGTGCGGGAAGGGTGAAACCCGCCCGCAGCCCCGCTCTCCTCCCCGCTGCTGTCCCCATCCTTCGGCTCCCGCACCCATGGGACGGGCCCCGCTGTCCCCACCACAGCCGCCTCCACGGTCGCCCCGGCCCGGGCCCTCCCGCCACAGGCTTCCGCTGCCGCCCGGGCCGGAAGCCTGCCTGGGAACAGAAGCACCGAGAAGCGAAGCCCGGGCGGCAGCCCCCAGCCCCGCGCCGCCGGCCGCGACCGCAGCGAGCCCCGCTGTACCCACCTGCACCTGAGACCAGCACCGAGCCGAGGAGGAGGAGAAAGAGGAGCGGCGCCCAACACAGCATGGCCCGGCCGGCAGCGCCCGGCCCCGCTCGCTGCCGGTGGCTGCTCGCCGGTCTCTGAGGAGCGGGGCCGGCGGCGGGCAGACCAGGCGGGGGCCACCTCACACCCGCGGCGGGGCAAGCCCGACTGCCGCTGATAGAAGGAAGCCGAGCGACCGTTCCCCTCCGTCGAGCTCTGCTCCGCCTCCGCCTAAGGGGAGGGTGAAACCCGCGGCACCCTACGGGAAGGCACGTCCCGCCCTCGGCCCCGCCTGCAGAGCAGCGGGGTCTGAGACAGAGGGGGCTAACGGCACCGGGGGGGTTAACGGGACCGAGGGGGTTAACGGCACCGGGGGGGTTAACGGGACCGAGGGGGTTAACGGCACCGAGGGGGTTAACGCACAACGGCCCCAGCGGGCGGCGGGGGTTTCCCGGCGTCGCCGTCGCTTGAGGGGTGGCCCAGGCCGGCCATGAGGGCGGCCCTTGGCCCATCGCCGCCGGCTGCCCTTGGTCAGTCCCGCAGAAGGCTGCGGGTGCGTTTATGGCGTGCGGTTGATGTGAGAAAACGTTGCCGTGAAGCGGTTGAAGTTCCCCAGCTTTCTCTGGTGCACCTAGCGTAGGCTGCAGCGACTGTGGTTAAGTTTAACCCCATACCTTAAACTGGTGCTAATTATTACACGGTATCGTGACTAAAACATCTAGAGGCCGTGCTGGGGGGACGGGGGCAGCATTCCTCCCAGGTTATTGTTTTAATAGAGCAGTGGTTTTAAAATAATTCACTAGGCAGAGACCTGTTTTTAAGAGCTTTCAGCAGTGCTTTACTTAAAAGCACGGTAAAGCAGAGGGGTGTTCGGTGTGCCTCCTGAAAAGAGTCAAAATGCTCTCTCTTCAACGCTTCAGAGAGAAAACGTTTTAGTAGCAGCTTTCCAATGCCTAAAGGCAGCCTACAATAAATCTGGAGAGGGACTTTGTACAGGAGCATGTAGGGATACCACAAGGGAAAATGGTTTTAAACCCAAAGAGGGGAGATTTAGATTAGATATAATGAAGAAACTCTTCCCTGTGAGGGTGCTGAGGTGCTGGCACAGGGTGCCCAGAGAAGCTGTGGCTGCCCCATCCCTGGCAGT